>JANVCC010000312.1:0-30946 GCA_025345505.1 Todiramphus chloris collaris | reverse complement strand
GCCCTATGGGGCTGGGGTATAAAAATGGGGTT
The DNA here is from genome assembly GCA_025345505.1 of Todiramphus chloris collaris. Classification (NCBI taxonomy): domain Eukaryota; kingdom Metazoa; phylum Chordata; class Aves; order Coraciiformes; family Alcedinidae; genus Todiramphus; species Todiramphus chloris. Next base: position 30,914 of record JANVCC010000312.1, on the reverse strand, counting down.
GTAAATTAATAAAGCGCTTTCTTTTGCCTGCTCTTGCTGAACTTATATGTTGCTGCATCTCTCCACTCCCGGCATAAACAGCGACACTTGCTGACGATTGTCCAAGCAGTAGAGCTCCTATGGCCCGATCATTAATGACTAATGGACCATGCACTCCTGTTGAAACACTCTCAGGACATGTTGTTAGCCGGTTGACGTCTACTGTGGCTGCCAGGTCCAGTCTGAGGCTTCCGGCAGTAGCAGGTTGGGGGGGGGCTGTGCTGAGGCGTTGATGGCTGCTACTTGTGTCGTCACGCAGCGGCCGGACGCTCTAGATTTCCCGTTTTCCTATTGGCTGTCGCCCATGGCTGTTGCTTGTAGGGGTGCGAGAGCAGCTAACACTTGTGTCTGCGCAGCTGCCGCCTGTTCTTTGAGGCCTACCCCAAGCTCTTTAAAGGCCTGCACTAAAAAGGCCTGCAACCCGACAGGAATTTTGGACATCCACTCTAACGCTTCCTCTATGGTCCAATTTGCTCCCAAGGTATTTAGAACTGTTCGGGTGGTTGCATTGCAGTTCTGTAGAGCGCATTGCTTTAACAATGCCCCCCTCATGTACTCAGGAACCCCAGCCTGCTCTATTGCATTAACAGCTCTATCTATAAAGGTCCCAAATGGTTCATCCCTGCCCTGCTTTATCCCCATGTAACTAGGAACCCTTCCGGGGGCTTTGATTTTATTAGAAGCAGCTCGGACCAATCGCATCGTCTCTCTGAATTTGTCAGCATCGAGTATGGCTTCGGCTTCAACCCGGGAATAGACTCCCAGACCCATCAGCTCATCGAGAGTCAGCCCATGTAGCAGATCTCCGGGCTGTCTCTGCACAGCTACAGATTCCTGGCAATACGCTTGCCAGTGGGCATTATAAAGTAGCTGCTGGTGCTGGCTAAGGATGAGCTTCATGATCGCTCGACAATCTGAGGGCAATAGAATCTGCGTCCCCCACAGATAGTCGATCATCTGTCTCACGGGCTCACTAGTGACGCCGAACTGGTTGACAGTGGAGCAGAGTTGAGCCAGCAATTTCCAATCGAGTGCCGATATCGTGGCGGTCATCCCTCCCCTGGCTGCCTGCGTAAATATTACCGGGCAAACCACCTCTAGGACAGAATCAGCCGCTTCGTTATCCCCGGATCCCATAATCTCCCGAGCTAGAGCAGCCCACGTCTCCCGTCTTTCTCGGGCAATCGCTGCCCCTAGATCACTGTCTGCTCCGGGAAGAGGGACGGACTCTTCCCCGGGTGGCGGTGGTGGTTCCGTCCGCTGCGACGGCTGCAGATCCGGCCCCTGTGCTGGCAGAGCCAATGGCTGCGGATCCGGCAGATCTGTCAGGGGGAGCTCTTGGCTAGGAGGTGGTAGCAGGATAGTGGATACAGCGGGGGGGTAGGGGACAATCGCTCAATCCCTCTAACAACCTATTCCTCCCCATAGCTGACGACGCTTGGTGGGCAGCTTTCTCTTCCACCTGATGTTGCAAAAGCTCATTATGTACTATTCTCCACTGCTTCCCTAATTTCCTCTCAGTTTTATTTATCATCATCTAAAATCTCCTCCTAAAGTATATCCCTGAATTTAAAACATCCTCACGCGTACCCATAAGCTAACAGCCCAGGGAGATTTTTATGCAAGTCTATGCCCTTAACCTGTCGCTTCTGTAAGAAGCAGGCAAATAAATCATATGCTGCTTGCCTCTCCATTTTACCTTTAGTGCGTGCTCTTGCAGCCCTGCGAGGTCACTGGCAGCAGCTTACGGCCACGGACTCTCCTATGAGGTCGCCGGGGGCCCTGCTGTGTGGCTTCTTGCCATTCCAGCTTTTGCCATCCCTGCTGCGGTGGGATCCGTTCCCTCAGCACCGTCTCTTTGGCAAAGACGTCCGTTTGGCATGTCGGAGCATGTTCAGACCAACAGTATTATGTTGTGGTCGTCGTTGGGGTCACCATTTGTTGTAGACGGTGGGAGAATTACAACAGTCAATGTGAGCAATCAGGCAATTCTCGTTTATTGTTAAGACCAACACTCTTTTATACAGTTATTAATGAGGCTCATACATAGTGCAAAAGCAAGCTCATTATTGGTTAGGCTATAAAAATTCATACCTGCCCAGTGGCTTATCTCTGTGGTCGTGCAGCTGGTGCAGTTCCTCATATCTTAGGCCCCAGGCATCTTGTTGTTGCAGAACTCCCTTTCTCAAGGAACAATCTGACCTTGCTATTCTGTTACACTATCTGTGTCCTGTGCCTGTGCAGCTCCTCGTCAGCAAGTCTCTGCACGGGAACGTGACCCTTACCCTGTAGCCACTCTCCCACAAGTGGGAGTGCAAGACACTGGGTACCTCTGGGGTGGGACAGGGTGTCACCTGCTCTTTGCACTGCTGGGCAGGCTGACCAGGGCCCTTGCCAGTAGAAAGGCCTTGGATGCTGCTGAGAGGTCACTTCTGCCTCAGGAACTGACTGGCCGGCAGCAGGGAGACAGACACTCATAGGTCAGGAAGATCGGAGAATTCTGCCACCAGCAAGATGCCACTTTTGAGAAGGTCAGGGGAACTGGGACAAGAGAGGTGAGAGATTTGGGAGAGGGAAGAGGGGCTTGGCCAACAGAGGTGAAAGATTCTGAAGAGGTAAGAGACATTGAGATTGTGCTGAGGCGACTGCAACGCTGACTGTGAAAACATTCATCATGGGCCGTTGCCCTGTGCCTAACGAGTGCTCTTCAGCCCCAACCCACCTCGGAATGTCGCCCTTCATCCTTACAGGAACCCATGATTCTAATCCCTGACCTCAGCCTTACCCAGGAGCCAAATCCCAAACCTATAACCCCCTAAAACCTTCAGCCCCATCCGTTCACCCATCCACATCCCTGACCCTTCTCCATAGAACTGGAATGTTAACTCAGCCCCCACCTTAAAATCCCCAGACCCTCAGGGTTGGGTTTGCAAGGTCCCAGAGCAGTCACCATGTGTTGGCAGAGGAATGTGAGGGGACCTGTGTCTGGTCAGCTCACAGGCCACAGGGACGAGCTGGGTGGGAATACTCTGGTGAGGTCACCTGTGCCTCAGTCTCTCCTGGGCCAGCAGAAGCCCATGGCTGGGAAGGTGGCTGTGAGGTCACATGTGCCAGCATCCCTGGCAGTCCAGAAGCAGACTGGGATGTTGTTTTGCACAAGGACGTGCCTTTGATGGTGGTGCAGCAAGCCCTGTAGGTCCCACCTGTGGCAGCATTGTACCATCTTGGTCCTGGGAGATCTTTCAGGGTTTCCTCACAAGGAAACAATTCCCGTCACCATTTGCACTGTCCCAAGCAGAGGCTGTTCCCTGGGAAGTTGTTGCTGCAGTTTCAGACACATGTAAGTATATGGATGCTGAAAAGCTGCTAGCAGAGGGATTTTCTCAGGTTCTCACAATATTCAGTGAGAATCCTGCCTTTCTCACACGTGTTATGAGAAACAGTAGGATGGTTTTTGTAAGCTAGACCAACACCTGGTGTTTTGCTAAGTTCTGTTTATGGTACATTGGAGAAATATGTTGAAATGGGTGTTGTAGGACTTTAGCCAATCACCCTAGGAGATGGGTGATCACTGACCAATCTCCCTATGGGGCTAGGGTATATAAAACGGAGTTATAAATTGATAAAATCTCCGCTCTCGCTCCTCTCTTGCTGAATTTGTGTGTTGCTGCATCTCTCCCCTCCTGGTATAAACAGCGACATAGGGACACAGAGATGACCTCATTGCTGGTATCATGTGGAGCATCCTGCAGACTTCTGTGTTGCAACCAAGTTTCTCCTGCAGCCCAGGGATCTGCTCAGAACAAGGCAGCCTGAAGGCCAAGCTGTACATGGAGCACAACTCATCTCTCCTCAGCCCTACTCTCCCATGAATCACTAACTCTTCCAGTTGCCATGGTCTTCTGGACAGGACTCTGAAGTATCTGGGACATGTTGGGAAGAGGATGATTTGTCCTCTAAGGCAATTGGAGAAAGGGACACAGTTTGAGGCCCCGTTAACCAGTGGGGACTTTGAAGACCCTGGATCTCTGCTCAAAGCCCTCAGTTGAAGGGCAGGTCAAAAGTGCTCCATGACCAGCATGGTGGGATCCTCTCCTGGGCTGGTTGTTCCCAGGACACGAGGCAGACCTGGTGGCAGAGCTGGAGGCAGCTCTGCCTGCAGTGCACGTGAGGGCGAAGGGGAGCACCCTGCGGGGGGTGAGCAGGAGCAATGGGACCAGCGCTGAGCAGGGGAAGGTGACCACAGCCACCCTGCTGCCACTGCTCGGCCTGGGGCAGCCCAGGGCTGGGAGCGCTCCAGTAGGAACTGCATCCCCTGATACCCTCCTAGTATGGAGTGGGTCCTTTATTATTATGAACCAGATCCCCTGATCACTCCCAGTTCAAACTGGAACCACTCCCAGTATAAGCTCGATTCCCTGATCTGCTTGTAGTACGCACTGGGACCACTCCCAGCATGAACTGGATCCCCCAATTCCCTGCTAACACAAACTGGGCCCTATCCCAGTATACTCTGAGAATTGTTGCAGTCCTAATTGGACTCTATGAGCCCTTCCCAGTTCACACTGTGCCTCATTCCCGTCTAAACTGGATCTACCGGTCCCTGCCCAGTATGGACTGGGCCATGTTCCAGTACAACCTGATCTCATGATCCCTCCCAGTACAACCTGGGAACTGTCTCGGTATAAACTGCATCCCTTTGCACCCATCCAGTCTGGACTGATCTTCATTCCAGTACAAACTGTATCCCCTGGCTCTATCCCAATGTACTGAGACCTGTCCCACTACAAATTTTATCCCTTTAAGCCTTCCGAGTACAGACCACGTCTTGACTCAGACCCCATGTGTGCCATGTGGATGTAGGTTTTTCACCAACAGCCAACCATACAGAGAAATTGTGGGCTTGGGGAGATGGGGGCAAGGTTCTCCATACAGCGATAGGTCTCAAGCAGGTGCTTTCCCTACCTGTCCACACCTCCTCAGCAGACACTCTGCATCAAGATCTGTTGGAGAATACCTCGGTCACTTCTTCAAAGGGCTTTTCATGAACATTCCTCTTTAACTACACTTTTGAAATTTATCCCATTAAGTGCCCAAGTCCTGAAGACTAGATGTGAATGATGGAAGCAACGTGGCTCTGTCAGTCTCCTCTGATCCCTGCCAACCCCAGGCAAATTCCTCAGGTACACTGGGGCCTCTGGAGGGTGGCACTGGCTGCTTATGGTCAGGCCATGGAGCTCTACCCGGAGATCTGAAAACTGCTTCCTGTACTTGAAAAAACACAGCAAACAACTTTTTCATCACCAGAGATGATTCAATACTTTTAGTAAAATGTCCGTGGAGTTTCTCTTCTGCCAAGAGATGAGTTTTCAGAGTGTGTATGAACTGTGGGAGAAGCAAAATACTGACCTGACCCTGGTCTTGCCTGGACAGGACTCTGTCCTGACCATAGAACCATGGAATCACAGAATGGATTGGGTTGGAAGGGACCTGAAAAACGCCAGCAGTGTCAGCCTGTCCTCATAGGAGAGGTGTTCCAGTCCTTGGATCCCACCACTCCACCCACTCCAACAGGTCCATGTACTTCCTGTGTTGGAGGCTCCAGAGTTGGATGCATTACTCCAGGTGTGGTCTCTCCAGAGTGCAGTAGAGGGGAAGGGGCAGAATCACCTCCCCTGCCCTGATGGCCACGCTTCTTTGCAGATCTATAGAGAGAGCCAGGAAGGCTGCAAGAATCACCAGGAAGATCCAAAAAGCTCAAGGCTTCTTTTGCAGGGAAGCAAATTCCAGGAACAGTGTTGGGAGCCTGGAAGTGGGAAAGGGTTTATGTCCATGGGTGCAGGAGGAATAAGGGTGTTGTGGGAGCACGGAGGGGCTGAAGGCCCTGGCACAGACCAGGGATAATGGAGACATGTCCATCTTCTGTGGCCACCAGACTAGGAGGTGGGCAATGCCCACTGCTGGGAGTGGCTGTAGTCAGATCATCAGAAGATTCCAGGCAGACAAAGGCAAAATGCAGTTGAGAAAACCCTGACTTTGGTTGAGGAAGCAGAAAGGCCAAGTCCTGACCACAGCCTTTAGGAAGCAGATCCTGAAATCCTCCAAAGAAAGCTTCTCCTCATAGGCCTTGATGGCAGATGCAACAGTCATAGCCAAGGAGACAAAGACCTTGGTCCCTTGGGGCCTTCCAGCCTGGCCAGAGCCCTTGGCTATCTCTCCTGCAGACTGTCCTACACTGTCCCCTGCCTGAACCTCTTGCCCTTCAGGCTGCTGACACCCATCTCGCTTTCCCACCCAGCTCTCACCCTGCCATTTCTATACCTTCACTCCTGACTTTCCACCCACTGCTGCCCCTTCCTTGAAACACAAAGCACAGGTCTACCTTTTGAGTGAGAATTTCTTTTCCTCTCCTCCAATCTGAACATCCCCACCTGCACTTTCTGGAGGTTGCCTTCTCTGCCCACTGCCAAGAAAAGCTCAGTTTGAGGGGAACTCACTAACAAGCCCACACTGGAGATGAGCAGGGTCTGGGTGGTGGTGAGATGTTGGATTAGGTCACTCAACCGTGTCCCACCTGGGTCCCCAAAATATTCCATAAAGTTACAAGTGGCTGGTGCTGCCCCAGGCCTGAGGCTGGGACACAAAATGCAGAATACCAAGGGTAAAGATTCAGTCCCATGCCTGCCTTCAACTGCGGAACGGCGAGGGAAGAGTGCAGGAAATCAATATGCTTAATAGGCAAACTTTGTTTACTTTCACACTTGCAGCTACTTATATACTCTAATGCTAATCACTAATACATGCTGATTGGAGTACACACAAGTTATACATATTCATGATAATTCCCATAGGTCCATTCAAGAAGTCACACTCTCCCTACGACCACCCCTTGATGGTCCCAGCTGCTACATAGCTCCTCTTTCCGTTGACCAAAACATCCTGATATCGTCTTATGCTGATATAACGTCCCACTTTCTGTTAACCAAAACAACCTATTATTATCCTAACGTTCCTCCTCAAGGACATCCTGTCCCTGCAGCTGGGCTAGGTCTCACGCCTAGCTTCTGCTAATATATCTTGCAGTGAGCTGTGGCCCTTGTTCTCAAGACATTCCCCAACAATTCCCCCTTTTTCTTTTTGGACAAGCCAGGTAGCATGGGTAAATTTCTCCATGCTCCGGGAGATCATACCGCTGACGCACTGCAAGAGACATGGGACAAACAGAAGCAAGACGACGATGACCAACATCACAACCAGTCCCTGCTTAACTAGATCAAGTAACCAACCTGTCAATCCCCAACCTTTCAACCACCCGTCCAAGCCATCAGTGATCCTTAGTTTCTTGACTCCATCTTATAAAGATTGAATACTCCTGTGAATAGACTCAGAATGATCAGAAAGGTTCATACAACACATCCCTTCAAATTCCATACAACTGTGACCCTGGGCTAAAACCAAAAAATCAATGGCAGCTCTATTCTGTAAAGTAGCATGTTGAATGCTATCTACGTCAGCTAATAGTCCTGCAAGAGCTATAGAAGTGGCCTTGGTCTGTTTGCTGAGCCAACATCCTAATTTGTTTAGCTTGGTTAATGCTTGTGCTGCGGCTACACCAGGTGCAAGAAATGAAGCAGCAATGACTTTTCCAGCTGACCAAAAATCAACCTCATCTTTACAGTCTTGACTAAAAGCGTGTGCAGCTCGCTTATTACAGTGCCATGAAATGTTCAATATCATAGTAGTGTTAGGTGTCAATAGTGTTTGTCTCCGTAAAGAACACGGTCCCCCTGATATTCGAGAAGTATCCCGGGCCACGCGCAATCCCCACAGATCAAAAATATTCCCGGTGGTAGTATCTGTGTGGTATGGCTGGATTTCGACCAATTGGTTGCAGTATAATTACACCATGCAGATTGATTCCGGTAAACAGAGGTAGAACTCTTAACCGACTGGGGCCTGGCACCTTTCGTAATGGCCTGGTTCCCAGTAAAATTAAACATGATACAGGCATCCATCTTTACCAAGCCCAACAGTTCCTGCTCCTGAGTTTCCTGGGTACCAACAGGATATCATGCTGAGGTCGCATCCCACATGTCAACACCTTGTCGGGAATTATTAGGGCATAACATGGGGAATGATTTTAGTGCCTTCGGGCAGGGCCATGTGTCCACAGGAACCCCTACCAAACATGTGGAAAAGGGATTCTCAGGATTGGCCACCACCAGACACAATGTATCCTGCCCGGTTACATTTGCAAGTGTTACCCAAACATTTTGTTTTGGCTGGGGGACCATCCATCCCATGACACTCAAGACTTTGAGTAGGCTAAACATTAGTCCCATCTGGAGTGCCATCTTGGGCATCCGTGGAGCCAGTCTCCGTGGTCTTGTCTTCCTCAGGAGCGTCGGTCAGGGCTGGTCGAGTCCAATGAGTGGGCATGCACAGCAGACCTATAGAGGTGAGAACACACATATAGCCTCTCCCCATGTATTTTACCTCGGCTGGACCTGCCCACATGCCTGTTTGCAGGTCCCGATACCGCACGTACAGCGGAGGTGCATTTTCCTGTGGCTCAGGCCTCTGCGCATGTACGATTGCAGCGGGAACCTCACGGTCCCCTGACACACAAAGAAAATTTAATACAAACAACGTTTTGGCCAGCCTTTCATACACATCCTTAACATCATCATGTTTATATAGGTACTGCTTCAAAGTCTGATTGGCACGCTCAACAATAGCCTGCCCTGTGGGGGAGTGAGGAATCCCCGTCTTGTTCTGTATTCCCTGTGGATGCTGAAAAGATGCTAGCAGTTGGAGTTTCCTAGGTTCTCACAATATTCGGTGAGAATCCTGCCTTTCTCACACGTGCCAATCACCCTAGGAGATGGGTGATCACTGACCAATCGCCCTATGGGGCTAGGGTATATAAAACGGGGTTGTAAATTAATAAAGTTGCTTCTTTTGCCTGCTCTTGCTGATTTTATATGTTGCTGAATCTCTCCGCTCCTGGCATAAACAGCGACAATTCCCTGGCATTCTGGCAGAACTGTCGCATGGCGTTACTAGCGTATGCCGGTCCGTTGTCCATTTTCAGCTGAGCTGGAACCCCCATAACGGCAAAATAACTCGTAAGATGCCTAAGTACATGCAAGGTCCTTTCTCCCGTTTGAACAGTGGCCCATATGAACCTGCTAAATGTGTCAATGGTTACATGGATATACCTCAGACGGCCAAAAGAGGGTTCATGGGTTACGTCCATTTGCCAAAGTTCATTTGGCCCCATCCCTCTAGGATTTACACCAATACCTAAACCCAAACCATGATTTCCGCACGTTGGGCAAGCTCGCACAATTCCTCTAGCTTCTTCCATAGTGATACGGAATTGTTTATGTAGGCCTCTGGCATTTTGGTGAAAGGTGGCATGGGCTTCACGGGCAAGGCTGAATTCATTTAAAGGGACAGCAATAGAAACGAGACTGTCTGCTAATGCATTGCCCTTTCCTAACCCTTCACCCCATTTATGGCTGCGGATGTGCAGTACTGCATAAGCTTCTCTGCGTTGCTTCACGGCTTGCTTTAACTGGCACAGTAACTGAAATAGTCTCTGATTCTGCACTTCCTTAATACGTGCAGTCTCAATTCGCTGTGCAACCCCTGCCACATACAGGGAATCGGTGACTATGTTAATACGGTTCTGATTCCAAGTGCAAAGCACCCAGACCACGGCCAATAACTCGAGCGTTTGCAGAGAGTCCATGGGGCCTGCGTCCAGCAACTTGTGGCACCATTGTTTGCCATCATGCCAGACAGCTGCAGCCCTCATCGATCTTTTTCCAGCGTCCGTAAAGACTATGATTGCATTAGTTAATGGCTGGAGAGATGCTTTCGGTTGTGGTATCCATCCATGCATCCGCATCCATTGCAAAATGGGTGTCTTTACAGGATACATGCTTATCATGTTCCACTCTGTCAGTAAGCAAGCACGTAGGGCACTTGAATGTTGTAGATACCAATCTAACACGTCCCTTTTTATTGGCACATATATAGTACTGGGCTCTGTCCCTGTCACTTGTATTGCCCGCATCCGGCCTTTGCAGATCAGCTCAGCCAGGTTATCCACTTGCTCTTGCATCATCGTTTTCGGTTGCAGGGTTGTAAATATCCATTCTAGAACCACCGGCTCCCCCTTTTTCTTTTTCTGCGTCAAAGCAGCAAGGAGCTGGAGGGTCCTGTTAAAATAGTAAGATCCACAGGGAGCAGCAGGTCCCGTCGGGAAACTGCTCGCTCAGCAATGCAAGCCCCAAGATTTTGGATCCATGATTTCTGGGTCCTCGTAAGGATAACAGGGGCAGCCGGGTCCATCCCCTTCAACAAAGGTCTCAGGAGCTCTAAGTCATCATTGGATAGTCCTACGACCGGTCGCAGCCACTGAAGGTCGCCAAGCAACTGCTGAGCATCATGTAAGGTATGCACCTCTGTGCGTAATTCCAACTTTTGTGGACGAATTACAGATTCAGAAATCTGCCAACCCAAATATTTCCAGACAGGAACACGCTGTACCTTTTCAGGGGCAACCAGCAGTCCATGCTGCTTGAGCTCGTCGATCAGCTCACTCCCTTGTTGGGGCGAAAAAGGGCTGTATGGGGCCAATCATCCATATAGTGATAGATGATAGTTTCTCCCCATCGTTGGTGAAGTGGCTGTAAGGCTGCATCTACAAAGAGCTGACACAGAGTGGGTGAATTCCGCATTCCCTGCAGCAGGACCACCCACTCAAACTGTTGGGCTGGACCCTGCTTATTGATGGATGGCAGGGTAAAGGCAAATTGTTGGGTGTCTTTGGGATGCAGTTTTATTGTGAAAAAGCAGTCTTTAAAGTCCACAATAAGTAACAGCTACTTTTCCGGTAACATGACTGGATTTGGTAGGCCCGGTTGTAATGCTCCCATTGCTCGCATTTGGGAGTTAACCGCCCTTAAGTCCTGCAGAAGGCGAAACATTCCTGATTTTTTCTTAATAACAAAAATAGGTGTATTCCAGGGGCTGGTGGATAAACGAACATGGCCTTGTGCCAGATGCTCTTGCACGAGGGCATGTGCCTGGACAAGACTTTCCTGTTTCAGCGGCCACTGCTCAACCCACACAAGCTCTTCCGTGAGCCATGTTAGTGGAATTGGGAAAGTCCATGCAATGGCCGCTACCGAAAAGCTGTGCCCGTCGTCAGCATAGCTCCAAGCTGGCTCAGTACATCTCAGCCGACAAGGCCGAACACCCCCGACGGTAGTGGCATCACGGTTATTGGTACCGTTACCACCTGTCCATCAATCTGCACCATTACAGGAGCGCTCCACCGGACCGCTGAGGATCCACCAACCCCCTCTACTGTCCCGGCCACAGTCTGTAGTGGCAAATTCTCCGGCCAGATACTACTGGAAACAATGGTAAGATCAGCCCCAGTGTCCAACAAGGCCCTTATGTTCAAATTGTCCTGTCCCAAAGTTAGTGTGATATTCATTACGGGCCAAGTATTCATAGGCACAGTCAATAAGGCCATTCCTCCTGTGGACCCAAATCCCTTGTTGCCTCGAGGTGAAACCTGGCCTCCGGTGGTTTTCTGGATCAATTGAGGCCATGGGATGAGCTGGGCAATACGGTTTCCTGCTGGAATCATCATAGGAGGAAAATGGGTTTGCAACATAATTTTTATCTCTCCGGTATAGTCCGCATCAATTAGGACAGGAATTATTACTAGTCCTTTAATGGCCACAGAAGAGCGGCCTATGAGTAATGCACCATAGCGTTGTCCCCTGCAGGTGTAGTGGGTCTGGCTGGGCTGATTTTCCCCATCCAGCCCTCATGCTGTAGCACTGGGAGCTGGAGGGTGTTGATAACACACCGGTGTTGTGACTGCCAGTGCTCGCACGGCACCAGAGGATGGGGGGCAGGAGGGGGGAGAAGATACAACCAGCCTGAGCTGACCAGTGGGCTATTCCATACCATATGACGTCAGCTCTACTATAAAGGGAGAGGGCAGGAGGAGGATGGGGGGGCATTCTGCTTTGTCCTCCAAGTGGCTGCTGCGTGTTCCCGGAGCCCTGCTTCCTGGACTCGGCCCGACATCGCCTGTGGACGGGAAGTAGAAAATAACATCTTGTCTATCATAACCCACACCCCTGTGCTTTGCGTCTTATTCTCTCCCTGCGTGCCGTGCTGAAGGGGGTCGGGGGGAGTGATAGAAGGGCTTGGTGGCCACCTGGTGCCGTGCCAGGGTCAACCCACCACAGCAGGTAAGTGGTCCTCGAACTCCAGTGAGAACGCAGGCAACCCGGTTGTCATTCAGCTTTGTATCTACTGTGGTTGCCAGGTCCAGGCCGAGGCTTCACGCAGTGCTGGGGTGAAGTACGCCGGCTGGCAGGAGTTCCCGGCTGACCTTGGGCCCGATGCCATCGCTGGAGCTGCTGTTGGTGTCATCGCGCGGCGGCTCCTCACGCTCGGTCTCCCGTTTCCCTGCTTCCGGCGGCAGGCTGCTGCAGCACGGCTATCCACTTGGCAGTTGGGGCACCATAGTGTGGCACCCAACAGTTGCGCCGCATATGACCTTGCTGGCCGCATCGGAAACAGTGCAAGCGAGGGCCTCCTTTAGATCTCCCTGACTGCAGCGGAGCGAGAGCTGCTAAAACCTGACCCTGACTCTCTTGAATCCTAAGCCCCACCTCCTTCACTGCCTCCACTAACATAGCCTGATGGCCCACAGGCACCCTGCTCATTCTCTCCCGCATAGCCTCCACACTGGCATCAGCAGGCATTGTTACCAATATAGGTCGAGTAGCGGTGTTCGAATTCTCTAACACGCACTGCTGCAACAGGGCCCCTTTCATATACTCTGGAATGTCCGCGCGGTTAATTGCCTATGTTACTTGATCTACAAAGGCAGCAAAGTGCTCTTCCCTTCCTTGTTTGATGCTAATATAAGAGGGAGTGGGGGCTGTTGTTCTAAGTCTTCCCAGGGCTATCTGGGCTAACCGTATAGCCTCCTTCAATACGTCTGGGCCAAGCGGGGCCTGGTTCTCTAATTTAGCATATGGCCCGACCCCCATTAAGCGCTCTACTGTGACACCGTTTTAAGGGGTATGCAGGTGCTCTCTGCACCCGATTTGCGGCTTCGTCACATAGACTATGCCAGTGCACTTGCCACAACATTAACTCCGATTCTGACAAAATCATACTCATTACTGTCTTAATATCCTCTTGTAATAAGATGCCTGTTCCCCAAATATAGCTAATCATCTGCTTTGCAGGTTCCCCATATATCCCTGTCTTCGCGACGGTACTCCGTAACTGAGACAATAGCTTCCAATCGAGTGGGCTATAATTGGCAACAAGGTTTCCCTGCCCATCCTGCGTATATAAAACAGGAAATGCCTGCAAAGAATCTAGATCACAGAGCAGGTGCTGATCTCGGGCATCTATTGCCTCCTTCACAATGGACCGCCAGTCCACTCCCATTACAACAGGGTGTTGCCCTTTCGACCGGGAATTTCCCTCGCAACCCCCTTGCTGACACCGGGCAGCCTCATTTTCCAACTGTGCCTCCTCCTCCAGCTCCACGAATGGTGGGGCCGAAGGAGTGCAAGGCGGCGGTGGCGGGGGAAAGTCTTCATTAGCGGGTGGATTAAGTGCAATCGTACTAGATACAGGTGGCTCGGGCACATAATCACTCCCCAGTTCTAAACGACCCGGCACTGCCTTGGCCAGCCCCTCCCCTCCCGGCACTGCCTTGGCCAGACACTCCTCTCCGGCAGCTCCTGCCTGGAGGTAAGAGCTAGCCACAGCAGCAACCTTCTGCTCAGCGTGATACTGCTTGAGACAGTTAATCACTGCTCTCCAGGGCCGGCCCAATTTTTTAGCTGTTCTATCGTCATCTATCAGCTTTGCCCAGAAGAGGTCGCCAAACCCACGCCACTCATCTACATCAAATACTGTATTAGGGTCCCGGAAATACCCTTGCACTACACCATACGTCAATAACCCCGCTAATTCTTTCTTTAAATTAATCTCCTGCACTCCCCGCTTCTCCAAGAAGCATTGCAGAAGTTCATAGGCTGCCTGTCTTTCCATTACGTTTCACAAAATCTAAGCGTCTGGCCAGTTGCAGCTTCTTACCGTTATCAGGCAGCCAAGTTGAGCGGCGGGACCTCGTCTCATTAGCAGATTGTCCCAGGCACGGGAGAGTCAGAACGCCAGCGTTATTACTCCTTCGCCCTCCGGTCGCTGCTCACCGGCGCTTCCTCGCTCGTCGCTCCCGTGGTTGTCGTCAGGGTCACCATTTGTGGAACAGCGAGGGAAGAGTGCAGAAAAATCAATATGATTAATAGTCAAACTTCGTTTATTGTCACATTTGCAGCTACTTATATACTATTATGCTAATCACTAATACATGCTGTTTGGAGTACACACAAGTTATACATATTCATGATAGTTCCCATAGATCCATTGAAGAAGTCACACTCTCCCTACAACCACCCCTTGGTGGTCCCAGCTGCTACATAGCTCCTCTTTCCGTTGACCAAAACATCCTGATATTGTCTTATACTGATAGAACGTCCCTCTTTCTATAACTAAAACTATCCTATTATTATCCTAACGTTCCTCCTCAAGGGCATCCTGTCCCTGCAGCTGGGCTGGGTCTCACGCCTAGCTTCTGCTAATATATCTTGCAGTGCGCCGTGGCCCTTGTTCTCAAGCCATTCCCCAACACACCTGCACTAAATAGGCCCCTGCCCCATCTCATACTCATGGAGATGTGACATCACAAACCCCTTCTCAAGACAGGACCGTGCTCCTGCCCCATCTCCTGCTCATGGAGCTGTGACATCACAAGCCCCTAAAGAAGCCAGGGGCCTTCTCCTTCCCATCTCCTACTCCTCCACTTGTGACATCACAAAAACATGCACAACCTGAATCTTGCACATGCTCCATCTCCAACTTATTCATCTGAGTCATCACAAACCCCACTAGAAGCCAGGAACTTGCTCCTGCCCAATCTCCTGCTAACTCATCTGTGACATCACAAATCCCTGCACCAAACAGTTCCCTTCTGCTTACCAATCCCTACTAACTCAGTTATGACATCACAAACCACTGCACAACAACAGGGCCCTGCTCCTTCCCATCTGCTACTCACCTCTCTGTGACATCACAGACCCCTACCCCATCTAGGGGATGATCCTGCCCCATATCCTACTTACCCACCTGTGACACCACAGACACAAGCACACATCAGGTCCCTGCTCCTGACACATCCTCTACTCATACCCCTGTGACATCACAAAGCCCTGCTCAGTGTCACGTTCTGCTCACTCGAGGTGGGGGAAAGAAGGGAGTGACACAGGGCAGGTGATTTCTCTTGGGTCAAAATACAGAGACTGACACCACAGGTCCATGACATGAAAGAAGTTGTGTCCTTAATGCCCTGAAGGATGACAACCCCTGACACTGTGTGTGATGGGCTGAAAGGGCAGGGACAAAGGAGAGGGGGAGGAGAGGAGACAGAGGAAGGGTGGCACTGACTCTTTCCACCAATGGAGTCGGGGTGCAGAGACCCTGGATTTTATCACCCTTTGCTGGTGGCAGTACATTGGAAAACCTGGCACACGGACAACGCCGTTGACCCTCCGATGTCCTTCCCTCCCGCCTGAGCTGGCAGATTTTGTTCCCTGTTCCAACCCCAAGGCTGCTTCTCCTGTCAGTTGGTCCAGCTCAGGGTGTTCCTCACACCGTGTGTGAGACATCAACTCACTTGGATCGGAGTTCCACACAGGCCTGACAGGACAGACTGCCCCAGGCACCAGAACCACAGAATCATTAAGGTTGGAAAAGACCCCCAAGGTCATCAAGTCCAACCATCCAACCATCCACCTGACACTATCGTGACCATGTCCTGAAGTGCCACATCCAAAGACATCCTGTGATTCTGTGATCTATACATTTTTTGAGCACCTCCAGGGATGTTGACTCCACCACCTGCACTTGGGCACTTCCCAAACAACAAAGTGGGGTTTTGGACATGAAGCAAAACACGCTAAGAGGAATCTCTCCAGGCACAATGCTGTTACAAAAGCCAGCACCATGCTTAGCCACATCATGAAAATCTCACCAATTTTCCAAGTGTGCAGCTGCACTGCCCCGCAGCCCCCCCAGCCACTTCCACCCCTGCCAGCCTCCCAAGCCCACCAGCTCAGAACACAGCTAAGTCCAAGCAGGGCAGAGGGATGAGGTCACAGCTCCCACAGGAGATCCCCACAGCACGAAGAAGAGGTGGCAGCCCAGGCACTGCCCACAGGTCCCCAGAAGCATGGTGTGTGTCCAAAAGTGGGACAGAAGCGAAAACACGTGGGCACTGTGCCCCACACACAAACATGAACATTTCCCGTGCTTTGAACCCCCCTGAAAATGTGATTAGATAGAAACAGGAAGTTCTGCCCAGGGACATCCTGAGCTCCCTGAGGATGGTTTCTCCTCTGTCGGGAAATAATTTATGCTTAGGTTCAAAAACTAAAATAATTTAAACTTATGCACCAAAATCCCCAGGATGGGTTTGAAATAGAGACTGGGGTCAGGGTCCAGGGGTCTTGCCTTGCCCTTGGTTCCCCAGACCCCACTAAAACCTCCCTATGAGTCCCTAAGACATTCCAAGACTCCCCAAAACCCCCTCAGAGAATACCCAAGACACTCCCAAGACCCCTTTGACATCCCTCACGGGTCCCATGAGAACCCCCAGGACACCCCTAAGAATCCTTGAACAGCTCAGCAACCCCAAGATACCCACTGAGATCTCCCTGAAATGGGCACACGCTCTGTCACCAGCCCATCCCAGGGAAGAAATGTCCCCAAAATTCTACCATTTAGGGAAGAAATATCAAAAACAAACAAAACAAAAGATAACATTTTATTAAGGTCTACCTTTTGTTATAACTGGGCAACAGACAAGGGGTTTATTTACTCCTGGGAAATCCAAAGCCTTGGGGAAAAAACCAGCAGAAACCTGTCAAACCATGTCCCAGCTGCGCTGGCGGCACCGGCTGTGCCGAAACCTCAGGGTAATTACTCTGATTATCGCTGACAGGCCTTTGGGCAGAGGGGGCATTTGCAGATTCTGGAGCCCCAGCCTCCAAGACAGAAGGGTGGAAAAGAGGGAGTTCCAGTTCATTCTGCTGGAAAAGGCTCCGCGGGAGTGTCACGTTTACCCTGACAGCGCTGGGGTCAGCGGCCCTGGTACAGGCTGGTCACTGGTGTGGGTGCACATGTTCTTGGAGAGGTGGGGGATTTGCCTGAAGCTCTTGCCACAGTTGGTGCAGGTGAAGGGTTCCTCACCAGTGTGGGTGCGGTGATGCTGGGTGAGGGTGGAGCTCTGTCTGAAGCTCTTGCCACAGTCAGCACAGGAGAAGGGATTCTCACCAGTGTGGATGCGGTGGTGCCTGGTGAGGTTGGATCTCTGGTTGAAGCTCTTGCCACAGTCAGAACAGGAGAAGGGATTCTCATGAGTATGAATGCGGCGGTGCTGTGTGAGAGTGGAGATGCGGCTGAAGCTCTTGTCACAGTCAGAACAGGTGAAGGGCTTCTCACCAGTGTGGGTGTGGCAGTGCTAGGTGAGGGTGGATCTCTGGTTGAAGCTCTTGCCACAGTCAGAACAGGTAAAGGGTTTCTCACCAGTGTGAACATGGTGGTGATGGGTGAGGTTGGACTTCTTGATGAAACTCTTGCTGCAGTCATCACAGCAGTACGGCTTCTCACTGGGTTGGGTATGCATGGGCTTCACCAGCTCCGAGTAATGGCTGAAGCTCCGCTGGCCGTCATCACATGAGCTGGTGTTGACCATGGAGTCTGGTAGCTTTCCCTCGCAACTGCACAGTCTGACATCCTTGGAGAGGTGGTGGTGGAGATGCTGTCTGCAGTCGGAGCTGTGGCTGAAGCTCTTGCCACAGGTGCCACTGTCATCCAGACTCTCACGGGTGTGGACACGACGGTGCTGGAAGAAGTGGGAGATGTGGCAGAAGGTCTCAGCGCAGTGGGCACAGGCGAAGGGCTTCTCCCTGGTGTGTGTGCACCAGTGGGCGAGGAATTTCGAGCGCCATCGGAAGCTCTTGCCGCAGCCAGCGCAGCGGTACGGCCTGTGCCTGGTGTGGAGGAGGTGGTGCCAGAAGAGGCTGCAGCTGAGGCTGAAGCTCTTGCCGCAGTCGGCGCAGGCAAAGGGCTTCTCTCCGGGGTGGAGATGCCAGTGGGCGACCAGCATGGAGCTGCGCTGGAAGCTCTGGCCGCAGTCCCCGCAGACATGTGGCCTTTGGCCGGGGTGGAGGCGGCGGTGCTGGAAGAAGCGGGAGCCGTGGCTAAAGTTCTTCCTGCAGACAGCGCAGGCGAAGGGCTTCTTGCCGCTGTGGCCGTCCCAGTGGGAGATGAGTGTCAGGCTGCGACTGAAGCTCTTGCCGCAGCCGGAGCAGGTGAACGGACAGGCGCCGGGGTGTGGGCACCGGTGCTTCAGTGGCTGCGAGGTGGGTGGGAAGCTCTTCCCACACTTGGGCCACTGATTGGGCTGCTCGCCTAGGACAGAGGGGTCTGCTGCAGCTTCACTTTCATCCTCCTCCTCATCCTTCTGCCTTCATCTCTTCATCATCTTTGCCTTCCTCCTCATCCTCCTCCTCCATCTCATCCTCCTCCTCATCTTCCTCGACCTCATCCTCTTTATCCTCTTCATCTTCTTCCTCAGGGCTGCGCTTCAGCTCCTCTGATTTCTTCTCCAGGGGGTTCTTCTCCTCTGGGCTCTCATCTGTGGGCTTCTGGGGGACCATACTGGGCTGAGGAATCAGCCCTGGGCCCACGACTGGGCCCTGGGAACCGTCCATGGCCACAGAGTGAGCACAGACTGACAGACAGACAGTGCAGGGAGCGGGGGTCAGGCAGCCATGTGGAGCTGGCCAACAATGGAGGCTCCTGACCCCAGAAGCTCAAAGGCAGAGATCCTGACCCTGCTGGGACCTCCCCCTGACACCTGAAACCTCCCAACACCTCCCAACACTCCCTGACACCCAACACCCTCCTGAGCCCTGGACTTGGGGGAGGGTAACTCAGGGCCTGCAGCTGTGCTTGGCACATTGGAATGAGCTCAGCTCCTGTAAAGAGCTCCACCTGAGCACTCAGTGGGTGATGATGAGGTGTTGGTAGGCATGTCAGAAAGAGAATGTGTGGATGCTGAAAAGCTGCTAGCAGAAGGATTTTCTCAGGTTCTCACAATATTCGGTGAGAATCCTGCCTTTCTCACACATTTTGTGAGAAAGAGTAGAATGGTTTTTGTAAGCTAGACCAACACCTGGTGTTTTGCTAAGTTCTTTTTATGGTACATCAGAAAAATATTTTGAAATGGGTGTTGTAGGGCTTTAGGCAGTCACCCTAGGAGATAGGTGATCACTGAGCAGTCGCCCTATGGGGCTAGGGTATATAAAATGGGGTTGTAAATTAATAAAGTTGCTTCTTTTGCCTGTTCTTGCTGAATTTATATGTTGCTGCATCTCTCCGCTCCCGGTATAAATAGCGACAAGACTGGACTTGGAGGTTTAAGCAAAGGATTTCTTTGAACTCCCAGGTTTAACTGTAAGGCCCAAGTAAACCATCTCTCTGCAGTCTAATGTGCCACTGGTGCAGGTTTGTATGGATGCAGTGGCAGAATGCTCTAGTGCCACTTAAAAGCAAGAATGCACTATAACATATTAGACAGCATGTTATATATTAGACATGTTGTCCTGGTTTGTTTGAGAACAGAACTAATTCTGTTCAGTGTTTTCACTTTTCAGATCAGTTCTTCTAACTCCCGGCACTGTCTGAAGTTAGCAGCCTGTTCTCACAGACAGTGTCTGCTTCTGGCAGTGAGAACACCCCATGGTTAGAGTTACTACCAAGGGTTGGTGTGCAGAACAAGGCCACTGCGGGATCTCGTGTACCACATTGGGGGGTGCAGAAAGTGAAAGGCTGCCCATGTGGGGAGGAGCAGCCAGGACAGTTGACCCCAAACTGACCAACGAGGGATTACATTGTATAGACGTCCTGTTTGGTATAAAGCTGAGGGATCTGAAGGGTCTTTGTGGGTCTTCTCCCCTCTTGGACTGCTTTGCCGGCTTGGCTTGGTTCACATCCTCTTTCGGTTCCTTCCTCGGAGCATCCCAGGAGGACTCTGTCTGTTCTGCCTTTGATCCCGGTCTGTGTGTTCCTGAACCTGGTACCAGAATCCAGCCCCTGAACACAGCTCCCATCTGCTGTGGGGCCCAGTCTGGGACTCCCCTGCTGCCTGCTCCACAGCACCAGTGGTGATGTAATTACAATCAGTTGGGTCGGGTTCCATACTGGTTTTGTATATGTTTGTATAGATTCCGTTATTATTATTGTTATTATTTTCCTTTTCATTAAAGCTGTTCTAGTTTCCTTTTCTAATCGCTCAGTCTCTCTCCCTTCTTCCCTTTCTCTTCCCCTCTGGGGAGGGAGGGAGGGGGGCTAACAGAGAGCGTTTGTTATAGGTCTAAGGAGCTGCCCTGACCCTAACCCGTGACAGATTTATTGGTGCTCAACGTGGGGCATGATCAGAGCTCTGATAAATTGCCTGAAGTATTCAAATTGTAGTTCGCTCAATTCAGAGAGCATCACTTTTTTTCCTGAGCATCTTTAAGAATTGGAAACTAAAATAGGCTGCCTGAATGATGTCACTTCTGAGAGCAGTATATCAATTTTTGAGTCGGAAATGGGTAGGACACAACATGTACACCATCACCAGACAGGTAACCAAGCAGTGTATAATATGCTTGAAAAATAATCCTCAGACAACTGTGAAGCCCAAAATTGGAGTTATAGGCAAAGGAAATGTACCCGGAGGACAATGGCAAATTTATTTTTCAGAACTACCTGGAAATGGGGGTTTAAATACTTATTGGTACTAACAGATACCTTTTCCAGATGGCCAGAAGCATTCCCTTGTCGAACAAATAAAGCTAGGGAAGTTTCAAAGGCCTTGCTACATGAAATAATACTGAGATTTGGGGTACCTTCTGTAATGTCTTCGGATCAGGGAACACATTTTACTGCTGAAATTGTCAACAGATTACCAAGGCATTAGGAATTGATTGGCAGTTGCATACTCCTCATAGACCACATGTGAGTGGACAGGTGTGGATGCTGAAAAGCTACTAGCAGAGGAATTTTCCTAGGTTCTCACAATATTCGGTGAGAATCCTGCCTTTCTCACACGTGTTATGAGAAACAGTAGGACGGTTTTGTAAACTAGACTAACACATGGTGTTTTGATAAGTTCTGTTTATGGTACATTGTAAAAATATTTTGAAATAGGTGTTGTAGGACTTTAGCCAATCACCCTAGGAGATGGGTGATCACTGACCAATCGCCCTATGGGGCTAGGGTATATAAAATGGGGTTGTAAATTAATAAATTTGCTTCTTTTGCCTGCTCTTGCTGAATTTATATGTTGCTGCATCTCTCCTCTCCCGGCTTAAACAGCGACAGACAGGTAGAGAAAATGAATCATCTAACTAAACAGCAAATTGCTAAAATTTGTCAGGAAAACAATATGTACTGGTACCAGGTGTTATCTTTGGCCCTGCTAAGAATATGAACCAAGCCATGGGACAAAGAAGGCTTAAGTAATTTTTAAATTTTATAATGCAGACCATACTACGTGCTGTGTCAGGGAGAAGACTTGAACCAGGTGGGAGAACAATATTTGACAGAATACATAATAGCTCTAAGTAAACAGACAGAATTAATAAGCATGTGATAGAAACTGGGGCAAGAGGACCAGATAATCCCATTCATCCTTTCAACCCTGGGGACTGGGTGTATGTTAAGAATTTTTCAGGAGATCCCCTTCAAGAAAAATGGAATGGACCTTACCAGGTGCTGCTGACCACCTACACTGCAGTTAAAATCAAGGAGAGACCTGCCTGGATCCACTACTCTAGAGTGAAGAGGGCTCCGAATAAACAGTGGACATCTGAACCTGCAGGGCCGCTTCAGTTAAAATTGCGGAGAGAGTGAAATGGGAATCAAATATTTTATAATTGTGTTTATCATTGTAAATATAGTTGCTGCTTGGGATGGGAATATACATTTTGAAATTATTCGAATGATAATTAATGTTACTAAAGCTAAAGACTGCTGGATTTGTACTGCCCTACCTAAGGGAAACATGAGGCTGCCTCTACATGGGGTGGCCTCAACTCAGTGGAACTATGATAATAATACTTGGCCTGAATTTTGGAGAAGGCCTGATGGGGGTTATTGTTCTCCTGATAATTTAAGTTATGGGCTCGGCCCAAAATTCAATTTACAAATATTAGAGGATATTGAAACTCAGTTTCTGGTTAGCAGTAGTAACTGTAGCTGGAGGAATAGATCAAAAAATTGCCTTTGCTCCCCACCAATCTGTTTCAGTTGTAATAATTGTATTTGTGATGATGGATGGAGTAATTATTGGATAAATCAAACTGCAGTGAAAGTGGGCACATGGAATCTGACAGGATTGAATGTTACCTACATAGATTTTTGTAATCGCACACAATTGCAAATTTATGCAAACCGAGGTTGGGACATGATGGGAAATCGACCTTATCAGTGTGAATGGCACAGTGTGGGAACTTTCTATGGGGACAACCTTAGAGCCACTAATGGGTCTTGTAAGCTACCTGATGGGTACTGGTGGTTGTGTGGAGATGGCATTAGTAGGAAGCAACTCCCTGCAGGATAGAAAGGGAATGTGTACAATTGGGCACTTAATCCCTCAAAATAAGATTTATAATCATTCACAACCTCCCCTAGGAATTCTGCAGACACCCTGGATAAGCTCTAAATGAGAGGAGAATCCCTTAGTAAAATGGAGAACAGGATTCCATAGTTTTGTGAGATGTTTTTTCCCTTGGTCAGGGGTCAGTGAACTCGAGAAAGCTATAGTGAATATTTCAGCCACTCTGAATAGTATATTTAACATCACCAGAGATGCCATCCATGGTCTGCAGATAGAGGTAAATTCACTCTCAAAAGTAGTTTTACAGAATAGAATGGCACTGGACTTACTGACCCTGAAGGAAGGAGAGGTTTGTACAATTATTAATCAGAGTTGTTGTGTAGATGTAAACCAGGAGAGCAGAACTGAGAAAGGTCTGGGTAAATTGTGGAAGAATACGTGAGTTTTTCATGAAATCAGTAAAGATGATACTAGCTTGGGATTTAGGGAACTCTGTGAAAAATTGACCTCCTGGCTTACAAACTTAGCTTGGTTGAGACAACTCTTTGCATTCATAGTAGGATTTGCTATTTTGGTTGCTCTAACTTGTATCATTATTCAATGTACCCTTCGGTGTTGCAAGAAAAAATTTGGTAATTATGAAGACTGGAAACGCAATAGAATTAAACACCAGGTAGAGATAGGAAAATATTTTAAAAAGACGTTAATCAGTAATGGAGTTTTATAATCATAGCGAAAGAATCCGCGTTGTGCATAGAAAAAGGGGGAACTGAAGGCAAGAGATGTGTTGTCTGGTAGTGTCTTTCTAATCTTTGAATAAGTAACAGCAATAGATGGGTAGTTGTAGAGTTGGGAGACACTGTGAAATTCATAACCTTGTGGATAGCGTTTATCTCCAGGAACAGGACAACAAGATGTCTGGAGGTGCCTGAGCATGCTGAGCAGACAAGAATCATCAAAAACAAGTATTTTCGGATTTAAGTCATTAAAACAACACAGTGATGAAGAGAAGAAGATGAAGTAAATGTCCACCAGAGGCCATGGAAGACCACCGAGGGGAGAAAAGACCCTAACCCTAATTTTATTACGCATGCTCGGACTATGTAAATGAATTCTAGGAACTCATTAGTATAAGACTACCCTTTCTAAGAAATATAATGAATCTGTATGTTTAGTCTCATATAAGCTGCGTACCCAGCTTGCATTGGCGAGCACATTTGGAGGAGTGATCCCCTGTGCGTCCGGTGCTGCAAAATAAAGAATGCCTGCTGAATAACTTCCGTTATTGAGTTTTTCACTGCATCACTTCCATTGTCATGCAGAGAGGTTCAGACCTGCCTTGTTTGGGGCTGTTCCAGTCCTTCCAGTGGGTCTCAGCAGGCCCTGGTCACAAGGATCTTATGACCTCCATCACACAGGGAGACTCCCTCTCCTGCACTTCCAGGCCTGTCCACCCCTGGCCGTACTCCTGCTGGATTGGTCCCATCAGGGGTCCTTGCAGGGCCCCACTGGTGACTGGCCTCCAGCGAGACCTCGTGCCACCAATCACCATTCCTTGGGCCCCACTATTCAGACAGGTCTCCATCCACCTCACTGTCTGCTCATCCAACCCCTGATGCACCAGCTTCTCTACAGGGATGTGTCAAAAACCTTCCGAAAGTCCACATAGACAATCTGGACTCACCTCCCAAGCCAGTCCTTTCTCTGGAGAAGCCGATCAGTTTACCAGACAGGAATGATTTTTTCTGTCGCTGTCTGTCTCTGGGTCCCTGGGTATCAGCTGGGGTCTGGCGAGTTGGAGGCCATGAGGTGATGCCATTGTCCACACCAGAAAGACTTGGACAGATCCAAAGCAAGGAAGATAGCAGTCAATTACTACCAATGGTGGACACTGCTTGATGGCAAAGCAAGAGTCGTGGGCTTTATCCAACCTCTCCAAGACTCATTGCTCTCAGCTCTGCTGAGATCTGAAAGAGCCACAGGAAAGGGATTAATAGAAGCCTGTCCTGGGAACAGTTTCTCCATCCCAAGTGTCCATAGTTAATGTGTTTTGGAAATGGCTTCATATATCTAGATTTGCATAGAGGGGGAGACAGGGTCATCAGCTACTGGTCCATGTCAATGGCCAATGGAAAATATTCCTGAGAATTTACAGTCAACCTTCAACATTCTGAAAATGAAGACTACTCACACACTGATCACATCGAGGACTTTTCTGCCTATGCTTCAATTCCTGCCCTACATCTTCATTCAGGGGTTGGTGCAGTTGACCCCACAGAGGTGGTCACTGTCTCCAAGATACCCTGAGGGAGCTGCAGACCCGACTTGTGGAGAGATGTAGGACTCATGAGAGCCCTTCTGCAGCAGGAGGTGGTCACTGGACAGGTCACTGTGTCAAAGCATCTCACTTGAGAAAACTGATTTCTCTGTGGTGACTGGAAAGGGAAACCTGAGCAATGGCTCCAAGGTGGCCAGTGCTGGAGGTGACCACTCTCATTCTGCCTTTACCTGCCATGGAATCATGTATAATTTACCTGCAGCTTATGGAAAAAATCTGCTTGAAAACATTGCTGTGAACGTAACTTCAGTGTGGGACTCACTGTGTGCAGAGAGAGAATGTGGACAAACAAAGAACTAGATTCCAGGACAGGGAAGTTTTCTGGAGGTCTTGTGATCTGTGAGTCAACAAAAAATGTGTTTTCTGTTGGTCTGAGATTCTCCACTGGAGTGGAGAGCAGAGTGCATTGGAGGTAGTGTGGAATTTAGACATGGCTGAGGAATGTATTTTAGTTTTTATTGCACTCAGCTGTCCTGTGTTTTACATTGTTGACAATTAAGAAACATCCTTCCGTGCCTGGGCGTTTCTTATTCTCTTCTGAAAGGAGGTTGTACAGCTCTCAGTGCTGGCATCTTCTCCCAGGGAACAAGTGATAAGACAAGAGGAAATGGCCTCAAGTTGCCCTAGGACAGGTTTAGTTTGGACATCAGGAGGAATTTTTTACCAAATAAGTTGTCAAGCCCTGGCCCAGGCTGCCCAGAGAAGTGGTCGAATCTCCATCCCTGGCTTTGTTATAAAGTCATCTAGAGTTGTTTCTTAAGACATAGTTTGGCAGTGGACATGTAGAGTAGGGTTACTGTTTGGACTCGATCTTGAATTTCTTTTCTAACCTAGATGATTCTATGATTCCACTATTCTGTGAATGAAGGTTGCCCTAATCTTGGGCAAGAGGCAATCTTCTGGTCTGTGTAGGAAGGGAACATTCAAGGTCATCTAGTCCAAGCACCCTACAGTAAGCAGGGACATCTTCCACTAGAGCAGGTTCCTAAGAGATCTGTTGAACCTGACCTGGAATGTTTGCTGGGATCACCTCTCTGGGCAACGTGGGCCAGGGTCTCACCACCCTGATCATTAAAAATTTCTTCCCTCTCCAGTCTAAATCTCTCCCTTTTAGTTTAAAACCACCACTTGGCACAGTACTGTCACAAGAGGCCCTGCTAAAAAGTCCCTCCCAATCTTTCTGACAGGTCCCTTGAAGTACAGAAAGGCCACAAGAAGGTCTCCCCAAAGCCTTCTCTTCTCCAGGCTGAACACCCCGACTCTCCCAGCCTGGCCTCCCAGCAGAGGGTCGTTTTTGTGGCTCTCCTCTGCACTTGCTCCAAGGGCTCAATGTCTTTCTTGTGCTGGGGACTCCAGAGCTGGGGACTCCAGGTGGCATCTCACTAGAACAGAGGAGAGGGGTCTTAACCTGATTTCCATCTACCAGCACCCCCAAGACATTCTCCACAGGGCTGCTCTCAAGCCTGTGCTGATGCCAGGGGTTGCTTTAATACAGGTACGGGACCTTGCACTTGGCCTGTTTGAACCTCATGGGGTTCACAACAGCCCACATCTCAAGCTTCTCCAGGTCCCTCTGGATGACATTTCATCCCTTCAGTAGATTCAGACACTCTTCCTCTGACCTTCCTTTTCTGGCTGACATCCCTGTCCAATCCCTGCTTCTCATTCTTTGCATCCATGGCCAAGTTCAGATCCCGCGACACCTTGGCCTTCCTGACCCCTCCCGAACACAGCTGGACAGTGTCCCTGTCCTCTTCCCAGGACACCTGTCCCTCCTTCCACTGCCTGTGCCCTTCCTCCTTGCCCTGCACTTTCACCAGCAGGTCTTGGTTCAGACATGCTGGTCTCTCACCTTCCTGGCCTGATTCCTTACCCTGGGGTTTCCAGAGGGGTAGTTCTGCTTCCTCATGAAGGACTGGCCACTTCTCCTTGAGAAATATCACCAGTTTCTGTCGGCAGAATCCTGGAGTTTCTCCAAGTGCCCCTGGGCTGCAGCTCCATTTTGCCAGCTGTTAATGGCTGTGTGCAGATGTCTCACCCTGACTGTGGGGAGCCACTGACACAAGATCACAGCATAAGAACCTGCAGGACATGACAGCTGATGAAAGGAGATCCTGGTTTTGTATTGGCCAATGTCAGCATCAGCATGACAATCGTCTTTTAAACACCAACTGAGGTCACAAAGTCACCAAAGGCAGGGGCAGTGGGGAAAGAGCAGAGTTGGGCTGTTTGTAGAAGAATGTCTGAGGGTGAGGAAAGAGAAGAACTTGGGAGGGAAAAGAAGGAACCAGAAAAGCAAAGGTTAAGCTCAGATCTGAGGAGGCTTGCTTGGGGCAACTTTCCCAGCAGCTCTGCCTCAAGGCTGTAGTGGGACAAAAGAGCCACAGGTGGTCACTCCAACCTTAGGTCTGCTACTGCCATGGTGATGGGACCCTGCAGTGCTGTCCTTGCAGTCATCAGAGGAAGAGGGTTGGTGGAAGAAATGCACAATGACTCATCCTAGGAGGGACCTCAGGAGGTCTCTAGGCCCAGGAAACCCACTGTCAGTGGAGAAAGGAGAAGAGAGGTTTGGGCTGTTTGTGTGCTGGGCTGTGAAGGGCAGAGAGCTGTGGGGGAACAAATCACCCAGAGAGAGACAGGGCCAGCTCCAGGCTTTGTGTCCCAAGGAGCAGCCAGGGGGGATGGAGGGATATCAGTAAAGGAAGATGGTCAGGTGAGAGCAAGGGGTGGTGGCAGGGTGGCTGTGTACAGCCTTTACAGGCAGAGGGGCAGGTGTGGGAGACCGTAGGACAGGCTGTGGTGGAGATGAGGGAGGGATGAGGACAGTCTGAAAAGACCCATCAGAGGTGAGATCTTCCTGGCCTTGGCTCTGGCTGTTGTCTCTGACACTGATGCCTGTGAGGAAGGACCTTCTCCTTCCAGCAACAGAGTCTCATGGCCTCCCCTTAACCATTCGAGAGCCTGTGAGGGCTTGGACCATAGTCCTGCCCATGGCATTGCTCGTCCCCACATCCCAGTGTCCCAGGAAGAGCCCTGAGCAAGGTGTGAGAAACAGGACCTGCCTACCCAGGAGCTGGGGGTCAGGACTTGGCCCTTTGGCTTCATGTCACCCATCCAGGTGTACTCAGAATCTGTTCCACCTTCACATGGCCTTTGTTTACTTCTCATCTCTGCCTCCAGAGCTCTGCCCTCTCATCAGCCCAGGGGAGGCTTTGTCAAGAATGGTCCTCAGTGGGACCATTAGCATTGCAAGGAACTTTGGAGTTTGCACCTGACTGTGACCTCTGGAGAGATTTCTTCAAATTCTTTCTGTCACTGTGCTTCATGATCTTAGCACAAACCCTGCCTGAGGGGCCATTCAAATATCTTGTTCTGTTGATGTGCTGCTGAGCTGGGCCGGGTTCCTGGTCAGGAGGGAGTTCCTGGCAAGAGGCAGCAGTGCCCAGAGAAAGCTCTGCAGCTCCTCTGCCAAGCCAGAGAGGAGAGGAGGCAGCAGAGAGAGAGGAGAAGCAGCCTGGGATGGAAAGAGGATTGACAGCTCTCTCTGGGAGAAATCTACAGAGCTCTCTATGTGGTAAGCACCTGCATGAAGGTCAGTATCTCTGAAGTTCATTGTAAGTTCTCCAAAGCCTGGCACAAGCCAGAGTCAGGAGGGGCTTTCTCAGCTTCTCCAGAAGAGAGGAGGAGGAGGAGATGCTGCAGAGCAGGGCTTCCTGCTGCAGCATCAGAGAGACAGGGAATGAGCGGGCTGCCTTCTGCTGGGGCCGGCTGCAGGGTGTGAGAGTGTGTGTGCAGGCAGGGTGGGCAGGGCTGTCCTTGCCAGCAGGGTCCCTGCAGCCCAGGGGCTGTGTGCTGGGGCAGGGACTCTGCCGCCTGCCAGGCTCAGCTCTCAGCCTGCCCGGGGAGGTCTCCATGGAGAAGCTGTGGGGCGAGGCTGCGGGTGGAAGGAGAAACCCAGGGCAGGGCAGGGAAGGGCAGGGTCCTGCTGCTGATGAGAGTGTGCTGCATTGTCTTCTCACAGCTTCATCCTACAGTTCTGCATTTCCAAGGGGACTTTCAGGAAGAACATCAAGGCAGCAGTTCCCTGTGAGGGAAGGAGTCTTTGCTTTGAATTTTATCATCTTGGTTGGATGGGTGGACACCATGAAAGTAGCCTTTATTTCTGCATTCTGGAGAAGGCATTGGGACCTCTCTTCTCATCAGTACTTCTCTGAGCAGCTCCTGAGCCCCTTCACACCCAGAGCTGCCCCTGGGCAGGGCAGAGCTAAGCACACAGACTGTGGGATGGGCTATGGAAGCGCTGATGGGAAGAAGCTCTGGGAATAGAGAAGCAACTCCTGACAGGGAACAGAACAGGGCAGAAGAGCCATTTCTGGAGAAAGCCCTTGGTCTTCTCTCCCACCCAGCAGAGCCTCTGCACTTACGGCCATGGGAACTCCGACACCTTCTCAGTGGCCTCAGTCCTGATAAGGAGAAATTCTCAAATACCAAGCATCTGTCCCAGTCCTGCTTCAAAGAGCTCTGCAAGGACAGGATTCATTGAAAAAAAACAACAATGAGGGTTGGAAGAGCCCCCTGAGCACCATCCTGTCCATCTGTCCCATCGGCAGCAGCACTCTGCCATTGGTCCAGTTTCCCCCTACTGTCCCTGCTCCACTTGGTGTAGGACTGGGATGGGGCATGAGGTTGAGATTCACTTCAGAGACCAACCCTGGGACACTTGTCCTGCAGATGTGTCCATGGGAGTGAAGTGTCCCAATCCCCTCCTAAATGCCCAGGCTGCGAGTCACACCAAGGAGAAAACTCTCCCTTCAGCACACCCCATCTTTAGGACATTCACTTCTTCCCCTGCAGGGTCCTGTGGGGCTGCAGCTGCCCCCCACAAGGACACAGCTCTCCCATCACATCACCGTGTTCTCAAGGAGCCCCGTGGAGAAGACACCTCGGTGTTAAGGCCATGGGAATGCTGCTGGGTGGCTGTGCACAGGCAGCTGCAATGAGCCCTCTGTGTCCGTGAGAGGGGAGAGCTGAGATCCTCCTCAGGTACGATGGGATGGGGTGAGGGGTTTGGAGATTACACTTGGAAACTGGATTTCTCTGCTCTCAGCAGGGTCCAGGTTCTTCTCAGTGGAATGTCTGGGTGCAACCATTGTGCAGCTTAAGGAGCTGCCAGCACAGGGTAGATGAGAGCAGAGCTGGTGGGCAGAGCGACTGTCCTCCCTCTGCACTAAGGGACAGGCCCTTTCCCTCTTAGGACCAACAAGGTCTCCCTGCAGGGCATCAGAAATGGCAAGACCTCTAAAAGTGTGTCTTCAGTGTGGTGGGGCAACCAGAACAAAATCCATACAACAAACCCCCTCAGCTCTGCTCTGCTGTCAAGTGACTCGGAAGGGACAACTCTGCAGAGCTCTTGGCTATCCTGACTGGGTTTGATCTGAGATCCCTCCGTGTTACCATTTCCCTCTGGCTGTATGGCAGGAGTGATTCCTGCAGAGCCCCAGCAGAGCCCCTGCTCCTCAGGACAACCTCAGCCAGCCCCAGCCAGAGCCCATGAGAGGGACCTGCCAAAGAACAACCAGCTGACAGGGGAGAGGCAGTTGGGGGGTTTCCATGAGAACTGGGACAGGCTTTGCTCAGAGAATTCTGCCCTATTCTCACTGCCTTCTCCTCCTTAGACAGGACCCCAAGCCCAGAGGCAGCAGATATCCAACAGCAGCTCCATCACCCACTTCCTCCTCCTGC
>JANVCC010000310.1:0-10250 GCA_025345505.1 Todiramphus chloris collaris | reverse complement strand
CTTCAGAGGACGCCGCCGCTAAGGGGGATGCTGCTGAACTCAGTGTAGCAGCCGGCGGCAGCCGCACCGAGGAGCCGTCTCCGGCCCCACAGGATTCGGTGCCGGTCCTCCAGCTCCTTCAGCGGCAATACACCTGGCCCTGGGATTATGTTCCCCCTAAATACCCGACGCCTGCAGAGCAGATCGCGGAAATGCTTAAACAGAGCAATGGCTCGGAGCGCCCCTCGATCCTTAGACCAGCGGCTCTGGTCTCCTCCGCGCCGCTCCCTTCGGCAAATATAACAGTGCCGGTCGTTCCCATGGCCTCTACGGTTGTCCGGCCCGGTTTAACGGTGACCTGGAGCTCCACGGTGGCACCCAGGTTTTCTACGCGCGCGCCCGCTGCGTTCATGCCACCCTGGAGTTTTCCACGAGCGCCTGCGGTGCCCGGCAGCTCCGCGCATGCGCCCTTCTCTGGGTGTTTTCATGCGCAGGCGCAGCCGCCCATGGTGGACCTGTTAACGCAGCATCTGGCAATGATGGAAGAATATCTGCCGAGGATATCTCAGCAGCTAGCGGAATTCCAGGAAGCATTCGTGCGGGCGGCCGCTGAGAGAGCCGTGCCGGGCCGACCCGGGCCGGAAGTGCCGGCTCCGGGAATTCCGAACGCGGAAGTGGCGACGGCTCCTGCGGCGGAACCGGCAGCGGCGAAAGAAACGGCGGCCCCGGTGGAGGCGGAGATGGCAGCTCCGGCGCTGCCGGCCGAGCTGCCGGCCCCGACTCCAGCGGCAGAGGCAGCTCCGTCACAAGATCCGCCTGCACCGCCGGCAGCGCCCCAAACTGCGCCGCCACAGCCGGCTGCCTTGCTGCCCCCTGCGCAACCGACTGCGGCCCCCACCGCCGTACCGCCCTCTAGCCCGGCACCCGTGCCCTGCCCGCCTCCATTGTTCGTGCTGGGGTCCTCAGGGAAACCCCTGCCTGACGATTCAGGCAGTGACACAGAGGGCACGCCTGCCTCAAGGTGGAAGGCTGCGGTAACCGAACAGCGAAAGAAGTGGTTGCTGCAGAGCCATCCTTGGACACTCCCAGACTGTACTGTAACTGTCCATCCAAGAAATGTCAGGCGTCAAGTCATCCCACAAGGGGATGTCCAAGCCTATCCTGTGTTTAAGGCTGCCCCAAATTCAGGTCAACATGACAGACATGATGTTTTTGCTTGGAAGGTTGTACAAGATTTACAATCCAAAGTGGCACAGTATGGGCTTAGTTCTCCTGAACTCATGCAACTTCTTAGAGTGCTGAATGCTGATCTGCTTGTTCCATTTGATATTAAGCACTTAGCTCAAATTATACTTCAACCAGTACAACTTGAATTTTTTGAGACTACCTGGAGAAAGATGTCTGAGAAGGTTGCACTACAAAATAGGCAGTTGCCTTCCACTGACATTATACATGATGTTGAAGTAGATGCCCTTATGGGACTTGATAACTACTCTAATCCTTATTTCCAGGCCTCCTGGACCCCTCAAATCATAGAGCAAGCTCAAAAAGGCTGGCATGGGAGCTCTATTTAAGACCATGAACATGGCTACTCCTGAAACACGGTATATAAAAATACACCAGGGGCAGACAGAGCCATTTTTACTCTTTGTAGAAAAGGTTGCTGCTGCCCTTCAGAAGCAGGTTGAAGATAATTCAGTCAGGCCGATGATGTGCATACAATTAGCAAGAGGCAATGCCAACGATGAGTGTAGAAAAATCATCGATGCTCTACCAGGGGAGCCTACACTCACAGATATGGTTGAAGCCTGCGCTAAGGTGGGGTCTGCGAGCCATAAAAGGTCTGCTTTGGCTGCGTTTCTGCCATCTGTTCACGCATCTTCTGATCGTGAACCGAAGCAGCCCAAAGCTGGGAGCAAACGGAAAAGGGCTAAATCAAGGCAAAAGGAAAACACAGGGACCCCCCAGTGCAGGAGGTGTGGTAGGCCAGGTCATCGTGCAGAATATTGCAGATCTCTGCGCCATGCCGACGGTCGGCCTCTGTCGGGAAACTCATACAGGGGTGCAAAAAGGGGGAATTGCTCTCCGATGCAGGTGATCCCCCAGGGAATGGCACAGACACAGGCCTACCCAGCCACCTTAGAGACGGCAGCCCAGGATCAGCCGGGGCCGACGTCTATACCACAACAACAGTCGTCCTAGAATCTAGTCGTATTTATAAGGTCCCTTTGAATGCATATGGACCCCTAGGTCAGGGACTCGGTGCAATG
Organism: Todiramphus chloris collaris; assembly: GCA_025345505.1. Taxonomy (NCBI): domain Eukaryota; kingdom Metazoa; phylum Chordata; class Aves; order Coraciiformes; family Alcedinidae; genus Todiramphus; species Todiramphus chloris. Next base: position 8,001 of record JANVCC010000310.1, on the reverse strand, counting down.
CTCGTGGGAAAACCTAATGTTACCCACCGAGGGATCTTTGTACACCCAGAAGCTATTGATGATGACTTTACAGGCCAGATTCATGCTATGGTTTCCACGCACAATCCCCCTGTTACTATCCCTGAAAAGACTTGCATTGCTCAATTAATGCCTTTTAAGTCATGTGTCCCCAGGACAGAACAACAAGTTCGCAACGATAGCGGCAGTGGACCTACAGGACTTCCTCAGATCATCTGGACTGCAGACATCTCTAGCCAAAGGCCACAGATGACATGTACCCTAGTCCTGCCAAACGCTTGTCCACCCCAGACTCAGCTTCGAGGTTTGATCGATACGGGTGCTGATGTAACAATTATCTCCTCTGCGTGGCCTCCTTCATGGCCTTTAGCCCCTGTGGGATCGGCCATTTCAGGGTTAGGAGGAACCACACAGAGCTATTTCAGCGAACGACCTGTAATGGTAAAAGACCCAGAGGGACATACAGCTACAATTCGGCCTTATGTTACTAGCGCTCCAGTCAACCTCTGGGGGCGGGACGTGCTGGCAGCTTGGGGGGTACGAATTGGGACAAATTTTTGATAGGGGTCACTGTGCGGAAGGGCGTACTGTCACTGTTTATGCCGGGAGCGGAGAGATGCAGCAACATATAAATTCAGCAAGAGCAGGCAGAAGAAGCAACTTTATTAATTTACAACCCCATTTTTATACCCCAGCCCCATAGGGCGATTGGTCTGTGATCACCCATCTCCTAGGGTGATTGGTTAAAGTCCTACAGCACCTATTTCAAAATATTTTTACAATGTACCATAAACAGAACTTATCAAAACACCATGTGTTAGTCTAGTTTACAAAACCGTCCTACTGTTTCTCATAACACGTGTGAGAAAGGCAGGATTCTCACCGAATATTGTGAGAACCTAGGAAAATTCCTCTGCTAGCAGCTTTTCAGCATCCACAGGCGTACAGTTTCCTACGCTGCCTTTGTGGTGGCTGACTAACAGACCAATCTGGGAATCGCAGTGGCCCCTACCGAACGAGAAATTAGTCGCCCTTCGTCAGCTGGTTCAGGAACAGTTACAACAGGGACATATTGAGCCTTCTACTAGTCCCTGGAACACTCCTGTTTTTGTAATTAAGAAGAAATCAGGGAAATGGAGACTCTTGCAGGATCTCCGAAAAGTTAACGCAGTGATGGAAAGTATGGGGGCATTGCAGCCTGGTATGCCCTCACCCACCATGATTCCAACAGGGTGGGACATCCTGATCATTGATCTGAAGGATTGCTTTTTCACAATTCCTTTGCATCCTAATGACAGACCAAAATTTGCCTTTACTGTGCCTGCAGTTAACAATGCTGAACCTGTGAAGAGATATCAATGGGAGGTTCTACCTCAGGGCATGAAGAACAGCCCGACTATCTGCCAATGGTATGTCGCTCAAGCTTTGTCCGGAGTCCGTGAGCAGTTTCCCGAGGCATACTGCTACCATTACATGGATGATATCCTGGTGGCAGCATCCACCCAGGACGAGCTGCTGAGGATACAGCCTCGGCTGCTCGCTGCTCTGCATTCCTACGGGTTGCAAGTGGCTCCGGAGAAAGTTCAAAAGCATCCTCCCTGGAAATATTTAGGAGTCAAAATTTTGGACCAAACTATACAACACCAAGAGGTGCAATTCTCAGATTCTATTAAAACCTTGAATGATGCTCAGAAATTGCTGGGTATCATCAATTGGGTACGTCCTTATCTAGGGCTAACCACAACGCAACTTTCCCCGCTTTTTAATATTTTAAAGGGGGGCTCTGATTTGAATTCACCTCGGGAATTGACTCCGGAAGCGCGACAAGCGCTGCGGGAGGTGCAACAGGCTATTTCTGCTCGTCAGGTTTATCGTGTGGATCCCTCCATTGATATCACTGTTTTCATTACTGCTCCAGACCTCCATCCCACAGGTATCATTGGCCAGTGGAACACACAATGGTCTGACCCTTTGCATGTCCTAGAATGGGTCTTTCTGCCTCATCAGCCGAAAAAGACAGCACCCACGTTGTTTGAATTGATCGCTTCTCTGATAATCAAATGCCGCCAACGGTGCTTGCAATTAATGGCGGCGGATCCTGCAACAATTATTCTTCCAACGCCGCAGGAACACTTTGAGTGGAGCCTTGCCAACAGTGCTCCTTTGCAAAGTGCGCTGCAAAATTTTTCAGGGCAGATTTCTTACCACCTGCCCAGCCATAAATTACTGCAGCTGGCAAAATCGACCAGCTTCACCTTGCAGGCAAAAAACAGTCGGGTGCCGGTGAAAGCACCCACCGTCTTTACTGATGGATCTGGAAAAAGAGGGAAAGCCATTGTTGCCTGGAAGGAGGGATCTGAGTGGCAGGTACTGGAAGGCCACGAGTCAGGCTCTGCCCAGCTGGTTGAATTGAGGGCTGTTGCCATGGCTTTTCAGCGGTTCTCTGAGGTGCCTTTGAATTTGGTTACTGACTCTGCTTACGTAGCAGATATAACCCAACCCTTGGAATGTTCACTTCTAAAGGAAGTGAATAATGCGGCTCTGTTTTCACTATTGCAAACTTTGTGGTGCGCAATTCAAGCTCGAGCGCATCCATACTACATTCTGCACATTCGAAGCCACACCAGTTTGCCAGGTTTTATAACAGAAGGCAATGCCAGGGCTGACATGCTGGCCAACCCTGCATGGGTAGCGCCTCAGCCTGACAAAATTGCACAAGCCAAGGCATCGCACGGTTTCTTCCATCAAAGTGCACATACCCTGCAGAAGCAATTTCACCTAACGCCAACTGAGGCTCGTGACATTGTCAGTGCTTGTGCCGACTGTCACGGGCTCGCTGCACCTTTGCCACCAGGGGTAAACCCCAGAGGCCTGAAAGCCTTGCAGCTTTGGCAAACGGATGTAACGCACATCCCTGAGTTTGGCCGGTTTAAATATGTGCACGTGTCCATTGACACTTTCTCCTCGGCTATGTGGGCTTCTGCTCACACTGGAGAGAAAGACTGTGATGCCATTGCCCATTGGAAATTGGCTTTCTCGGTCCTGGGCGTGCTGTCTGCTGTGAAAACCGATAATGGTCCTGCCTACGCCTCGCAGAAGACGCGGCAGTTCTTGCACCTATGGGGTGTAGACCACACTTTTGGTATTCCACATTCTCCTACCGGCCAAGCTATTGTTGAACGCGCTCATGGCACTTTGAAGCGTGTTTTGGAAAAACAAAAAGGGGGAATGCATGGAGAAACCCCACAGGGACGACTAGAAAAAGCTTTGTATACAATTAATCATCTCACAGTGCCACCAAATTCAAATAATCCTGTTATTCTGAATCATTTTCTCTCATTGCAGTCATCAGGCGAGACGCACCTGCCTCGGGCAAAAGTCTGGGTACGGGATCTGCTCACCAACAATTGGGAAGGCCCGCATGAGCTTATTGCTTGGGGTCGTGGGTATGCTTGCGTTTCCACAGATACTGGGGTACGGTGGCTACCTGCAAGATGCGTTCGCCCTGACCTGCGGCACCAGAGACAGAACAGGCAACCTCCAAATGATGACCAGAATGCAGATCATCAACCAAATGATCCTTCTGGTGATGACCAGGATACCGACCAGCAGGCAGATGGTCCTTCCACAAGCAGAGACTGGGATGGTCCTTCCACAAGAGGAGACTGGGATGGTCCTTCCACAAGCAGAGACTGAACTTTAAGTTTCTTTTGTTATGGAGCAGAGGAATTTTCCTAGGTTCTCACAAAATTCGGTGAGAATCCTGCCTTTCTCACATGTGTTATTAGGAACAGTAGGACGGTTTTGTAAACTAGACTAACACATGGTGTTTTGATAAGTTCTGTTTATGGTACATTGTAAAAATATTTTGAAATAGGTGCTGTAGGTCTTTAGCCAATCACCCTAGGAGATGGGTGATCACTGACCAATCGCCCTATGGGGCTAGGGTATATAAAATGGGGTTGTAAATTAATAAAGTTGCTTCTTTTGCCTGCTCTTGCTGAATTTATGTGTTGCTGCATCTCTCCGCTCCCGGCATAAACAGCGACAGAAGGCAGGACCTTGCTCCTGCCCAATCACCTGCTAACTCACATGTGACATCATAAACCCCTGCATTATCCATTTCCCTGCCCCATCTTCTACTCATGAATCTGTGACATCACAGAACCTTGCAAAAGCTGGGTCCCTGCTCCTGCCCCAAGTCCTACTTAGCCTCCTGTGACATCACAATACCCTGCACAAGCCGGGTCCTGGTCCTTGTTCATCTCCAACTCTTCCACCTCTGACATCACAAACACCTGCACAAAACAGGTCCTTGCCCCCTCACTCATTTAGCTGTGACATCATAAACCACCCAAACAATAGGTGAGTTCTCCTGTTCCATTTCCTACTCATGATCTGTGACATCACATCTCCCAGCACAAACCATGTCCCTGGCCTGCCTCTATCCTAATCATGGAGCTGTGACATCACAAACCCCTGCTCAAGCAAGGACTTGGCTCCTGTCCCAAGTCCTGTGCATTCATCTGTGTCCTCTCAAAACACTAAACAATCCAGGGGCCTGCTCATGACCATCTCCCACTAAAACACCTGTGACATCACAAACCCCTGCACAAGCCAGTGTCCTCCTTCTGCCCCATCTCCTACTGATCCTCCTTTGACATCAGAAAGACCTGCACAAAGCAGGTCCCTGACCCATCCCCTTCTCAAGGACATCATGACATCAAAACACCTCCAAAAAACAGGGGAGTTTTCCTGTCCCATCTCCATCTCAACCATCTGTGTCATCACAACCCTCAACACAAACCATGTCCTGGTCATGCCCCATATCCGAATCATGGAGCTGTGACATCACAAAACTCTGACAAAACCCCGTCCCTTTCCCTAATCATATTCATGGACCTGTGACGTCAGAAACCCCTAAAGGAGCCAGGGGCCTTCTCCTGCCCGATCTCCTATTCCTCCGTTTGTGATATCACAAAAACCTGCACAACCTGAATCCTGCTCATGCTCCATCTCCTACTTATTAATCTGTGACATCAGAAACCCTACTAGAAGCCAGGAACTTGCTCCTGCCCAATCTCCTGCTAACTCATCTGTGACATCACAAACCCATGCACAAGACAGGGCCCTGATCCTTCCCATCTCCTACTCACGTGTCTGTGACATCACTGACTGCTACACCAGCTAGGGGACGATCCTGCCCCATCTCCTACTTACCCACCTGTGACACCACATACACAAGCACACACCATGTCCCTGCTCCTGACACATCCCTTACTCACCCCCCTGTGACATCACAAAGCCCTGCACAGTGTCACGTTCCGCTCACTCAAGGTGGGGGAATGAAGGGAGTGATGCAGGGCAGGTGATTTCTCTTGGGTCAAAATGTGGAGACTGACACCACCGGTCCATGACATAAATTAAGTTGTATCCTTAATGGCCTGAACAATGACAACCCCTGACCCTGTGTGTGATGGGCTTAAAGGGAAGGTTCATTTAATGTCACAGGAGGATGAGTAGGAGATGAGGAAGGACAAGAACACAGCCTGTGCAGGGATATCTGATGTCACAGCTGAGCAGGACATGTGGCAGGATCAGGGACCTGAATTGTGCAAGGGTTTACGATGTCACACCTCCCCGAGTAGAAGATGGGGCTGGGAACTGGATTTTGCAGGGCTTTGTGATGTTCAGAGGTGGATTCATAGTAGATGGAGCCTGGCTGAAGGTATTTGTGATGTCACAGCTGGATGAGTAGATGATCAATGACAAGGACTTGGCTTGAGCAGGGGTTTGTGATGTCACAGCTGTATGAGGAGAAGGGCCTGGCTTTTTCTGAGGTGTGTGATGCCACATCTCAATGATCAGCAGTTGGGGTAGGGAACTGGTTTCTGCTGGGTTTTCTGACGTCACAGCTGAGTAGGAGATGGGGCAGGGAACTGGCTTTGCCAGGTGGATTCAGAGCAGATGCAGTAGCAGGAGCTACCTGTCAGGTCCAGGGTTTTCTGAGGAAGAATAGATTTGAACCCAAGTGGGTAGGGCCTTATACAGTTTTACTGACATCTCTTTACGCTATGAAGCTGTCTGGAAAAGAAACATGGATTCATCATTTGCATATATAATATATATAATTCTCTCAATTTCTGTGTGAATGTTCGCAGTAGATTTGACGAGCTATGGGGTGGTTGGACCCATGTCTCGGGCTTCCCTAAACGTGTCTGGGGTTATGGCTTTCCAGAATAAGTTTCTTGATGTCACATTCAAGTGTATTACCCAAAATGGGGATTGGCACATGGTGTTATGATTATCAAGTGTGGGGAATGTATGGTGTATGGTGTCAGAGATTGATGCTGTCATAGATTCAATTTATCGAGCAATCATTTGACTTTCCCATTTGGGATTATAATTCATCAATAGGGAAACCCTTTTGATAAGCATATGATATGAGGTCTTTTCGAGGAAAGGAACCTATGTCTTACCATAGTGTGAATTTTCTTGTGACTTTAAAACAGTTTGTGAGGAAGCCTAGGGATGTTTACCAAGGAGATATGGAAAATGCCTGGGTGGATAATGTGCATGTGTCACTAGTGAAGTCCTTTACAGAGAACTTAAATATAAGTGAATGTCGGATTTGTGTAATTTCACCAACAACTGGAGGGCAAGGATTGCAACTGGTAGGAATCCCAAATCCAAGAACAGCAAATTGGAAAACATATTGGTATAACACCACAGTTTCTGAGGTTTATGAAGAGCAAATTTGGGAAATTAAATTGTCAACATTTGGGGACTATTCAAATGTCCAATGTGTTCAACGATGGTGTCCTCCCAGCACATGTAATCAGCGTTTATGTAATCACCATATTTTTGTAGAAAATTGGAGAAGGTGTCAAAACACGACCACAATGAGTTCTGGGTTCTGTCTAATATGGCGAGCACCTTTAAATTTGTGAGTGTTCTGGTTATGTGCAGAAAAAGCTTACAAAGCCCTGCCCTTAGAGTGGGGAAGTATTTGTACTTTAGGAGTCTTATCCTCCGACTTAGAATGCCATCCTAAGACCTTGCTGAGCTCAACGTGGCACAGAACCTTTTGAACTAGTATCCAAAAATCAATGAACCCTTTAATCGAAAGGCCAACAGGATTTCACTCATTTATGAGGTGGTTTATTCCATGTCTAGGTGTGAGTGAGTTAGAGAAAGCAACACTGAACATATCTGGGGAAACTGAAAAATTGTCTAATTCTACAGCTCATGGAGTGCTTACCTTACAAAAAGAGGCACCTGAACTTTTAAAAATCACCATCCAGAATAGGATGGCTCCAGATATCCTTTTAGCCTCCCAAGGTGGAGTCTGTACGGGTTTCAATGTCAGCTGTTGTGTAGATACTGACCGGTCTGGGGAATTAATAACTGACATTCACAAAAACTGGGAGGTCAGCTCACCTACGCAACAAGTCCAAAAGGATGGCACAGTGTGGGGATTTGCTGATACCTTTTCTTGGTTGACATCCTGGTTTCCAAATTTGACTACCTGGCTGAAGAAATTGTTACTGGATTAATGGCCATAGTGCTATTAGTCTCCGTGATTGTCTTTTTTCACTGTTGTATGAGCAGTTGTTCAATGTTAATCAGGGAGATGGAAACAGAGATGTGGAAATATGGATAGAGTGAATCACAGGGATGTGATGAAAGGAAAAGGAGGGAATTGTAAAGGAAAATAGCCCCTTAAGGTGATTAGCTAAGTTAGAAGTTAGAGAAGAACAGGACATTCTAGAATCATGGAAGATGAATAGAATGCAGGTGTTGTAGACTACTATCTTAAGACCATGGTGTTGTGGTTTAGGGTCAGGGCAGCCCCTTAAACCTATAACAGACGCTCTCTGTTAACCCCCCTCCCTCCCCAAAGGGGAAGAGAAAGGGAATAAGGGAGAGAGACTTAGATTAGAAAAGGAAACTAGAACAGCTTTAATGAAAAGGAAAATAATA
>JANVCC010000307.1:0-19963 GCA_025345505.1 Todiramphus chloris collaris | reverse complement strand
TGTGAAGTGGACCAAGCCTGTGGTTGTGTCTGATCTGGATCCTGCTCAGAGTCAATCTCCGGTTATAGATAGTCAGCGGATGGCTGGAACATACAGATGCTGAAAGCAGGAGTGAAAAAAAAAAAAAAAATGCAAGTGAGACAAGGATTCGACGACTGGCTTTGGGGATGAGGTATTACTGGGTGGATGCTAGACTTAGTTAAGCAGTTAATTAGTATAGCAATAGTTTTGATAGTGATTCTGCTAATAGGGGGATGCATTTTAGGCTGTATACGCAAGGCTGCGCAGTGGTTGTTTTCACAGGTCTGGCTTGTTCATAAAGAAGAAAAGGGAATTGTCAAGGAATGGCTCAAGGAGCAGGTTGGACATGGGTACGTGGCTGCAAGTGTGAACAAGCCAGCAGATGGACAATGAACCATCCTTGAGCAAGTGATAAGAGGAAGACAAAGTAATAAAATAATCAATGAACAGGCCTCTTTCCCAGGGTGCGCTGACCGAAAACAGGAGACTTGGGAGGTGCAGAAAGGGGAAGGCTGCTCCTGCAGGGAGAAGCGGGCAGAACCTCCGCTGCCCTGCACTGCGGGGGAGAGTGGGCCAGGATGCTTAAGCGTGCTTGCTGTATGTAGACCAATCATAATATGTATTAGAGTGTATGAACTGTATGTAGCCAATCAGTAGTAAGCAAGAAACATATAAGCGATATAGACAGTAATAAAGTTGAACATGATTGTAACTCATGTTGAGTCCTGATCATTGTTCCCAGGCCTTTTCCCAACATCAGGGAGCCCCAACTACCTTCCATCTCCATCGTTCAAGCTTAAACACGTCTCTAGAAAACAGCTCAATGTAATAGCTGAGAAAGTCTCCTCTCCAGCACTGCTGGGAGTTTTATGTATTTGAAATAATTTTTTCATTGCTTAATATCTATGATCAGCACCAAGGGGATGCACCAGCAAGCTCATTACACTCCCTCTCCCTCTACATGAACAGTTTTATGCCGCAACTTGTTCCAGGACATTTTGTTACCAGTGGTGCAAATGGAGAAACGTTGTTCAGAAGAACTGATGTGCTTCTACTGTCACATTTTCTCTCTCTACTTCTGTCTTTTCTGCTTCCTCTGCTGATTCTGTCTTCAAAGTGCTCTCTAAGGGGAAGGTTCATTGAATCACATAGGAACCCAGATTGGAAGAGACCTGACCGTTGTCTTGTCCAAGTCTCCTGCTCAAGGCAGCTGAAGAGCTGCCCTCAGCTTGCCTTGATCCCCAGAGGAGCTGAAGGTGAGCTCCATCCCATCATACAGGGAGAGAAGAAAGACTTTGCACAGGCTTGGCCCCAGTGCTGTTCACTGAGGGATGCTGACAGTGACTGCTTACAAGGAGGGCTCTGAATCATTGTTGACAGGTCTCCTGATGACACCAGCCAGCGCTACCAGCGACACACTGTCTGTTCCAACACCAAAACCTTCATAGCTCTTTATGTCTCTTTATTTTGGGACTGTTCATAAGAGAACCAGCATCTTTTTTCTCCCAGCAGACCAACAGCTCTCTGCAGATAAGAACTTTGCTCAGTCTTTTTCTCTGTCTCCATCCCCCCCAACATTTCTGATCCTCAGGCTGTAGATGAGGGAAGGGAGCAGGGGCCTGAGGGTGCTGCTGAAAAAGGGCTTTGTCAGACTGTCTCAGGAGGGTTGTAATGGACATCACAGAGACATGGATGAGGGTGCTGTAGAAAGAGTGGCACTGGTGAAGTGAAAGGGGCAGGAAGAGAAGGATTCTGGCCCGCCAGTGCTGGGCAGGAGAGGTGCCCCAAGGTGGCAGCTCTGGTGCACACACAGGATGCCATTGTGAATGGGAACGGGGAAACTGGATCTAAATAGCAGGTTACAAAAGCAAAGCACACAAATGTCACGGTGTCACTGTTAGGGAGCTCCTGTGAAATCGCAGACATGATCCAGCACATTGGGAACACAGCTGTGTATCTGGACAAGAGTGAAGTGATGACTGGAGATGACAGAACACCCCATAGTCAAGGTGCAGCCAGTTCCTCAAAGCAGACCTTCCAGTCCATGGTCCTGCAGAGAGAAGCAGGTAGCACCAGGCCAGCACTGATCACGGATGAGGTCACCAGCAGGAAACACTCTGTACATGCAAGAGGTGCAGAAGGTTGTAATGACACTGCTGAGAGCAGAGATGGTGCTGTTCTCAGGCAGGCCAACATCTGGGACAGGGTGGTGGAGCTGAAGTAAGTCTTCAAGTTGTGCACCACCCGCACAATGAAGAGGGAGTTACCAATCCCAGTCATGGGGCAGGTCATGAGAGAGAAGAGGGTTTCTCTGTGGACATTCCCAATTCACAGTAGAGGAAACTCCATCAGTCATGTTGGATTGTCCCATTTCCTTTTATCCATTGAAGGTTTTCAGTCCTTCTTGATGAATGTCTCCATGCAGGACACCTGAGAGGAGTGAGACTGGCTTAAAGAAATTGTTAAGGATGTTTGAGAGTTACCATGGGGCTGTGGGTGACCCATGGAGCTGTGTGTGCCTCTGAGTGTGTTCACTCTGCCTGGACATGCTCTGTTCCCTGGAAAAGGTGGGAAATGCCTGTTCTAGAGACAGTGCTGCTGCTGCTGCTGCTGCTGCTGCTGCTGCTGCTGAAGAGCCCTTCTGACTGTCCAGGAGTGATGCTCCACACACAAGCTTCTTCCACACACCAGCTTCTTCCACACAGTGTATTTGAAGGCACAGGCTAAAAAGACAAGAGAGAGTGACATGAGCAGACAGGAGCATTTGCAACAAACCTATCCAAGGCAGCTGAGATGAATGTCAGGGAAAAGTGGGGGTTATTCTTGGAGTGCCAGCCAGAAATGTCAAGGCTCTTTCAGGTGTCCACATCTGAGCTGGGCTTGTGCACTGCTCACACCACCCAAGGTTCTCAGAGACACGAGTCCTTCCCTTGCACACAGCCAGGCCGTGCTCTGCAGCGGTTGCAGTGTCTCCCTGGCCTCCTACTGCCACTACCAGAGGCTGGGAGGCCCCTCAGCCCTGCGATGTATCGCCCACCTCTGCTCTGAGATGTCCCAGGGCATGAGGAATGGACACAGGAAGCTTGGGTGAAGGGAGCCCATCCCAGAGCTGCATTCAGGGGCTTTCCCTGGGGATGTTACTCTCAAAATGAAGTGACTTTAAGCTACTGTCTGTTCCAAAGGCCTTCATGGAACCCCAATGAAGCGCTGGTGCTGATTTTAACCACTCGGGTTCATCTGTACACACACACTCATGATGTCCATGCTGATGTCTTGTCCATAAAATGCAAACATGTACTGCTGACTTAGTCACTTAGAGACCCTCCATGGAGGAAGAATCACCTGCCTGACCTAACATGAGGGGAGACTACTGGAAATGGTGCTCCCTGTGCAAGGACACTGCTGCGTGATGGAGCTGCTGTTGTGGAGGCATCTGTGTCCCAGCAGGGCCCAGGGCCTGTCCCTGCCTGCGCTCACAGCATGGCCACGCAGCAGCACTGGGACCAAGCTGCCAGAGCACTCAGGCCTTAGCCCAGCCCACGGGCTCAGCAGGAGAGGCTGGGAGGGAAGAGCGAGCAGCTGAGGACAGAGCAAGCGCTGGTGCTCCCTGGCAGTGCTGCTGGGCTGGGACTCTTCTCCCCTTCACCTCTGACACAGGCACTGTACCTCCACATCAATAAATGGTCCTGCAAGAAGCACCTCAGTTCAGCAAGTCATGGAAGATACTTTCTTTTATTTAAATGCAGAGAGATCATGGCTTTTCAAATTCTCTGTGTAACACAAATCTGGTAGATACAGATGCAGAAATGTTGTAACTAATGACATCTTTTTGTGGAAAATATTATCACAAGTAGAAAAGGTAAAGAGAAATCCAATCAAACCAAAGTAGGACAAATGTCAGAAATCAGTCTGGTCCTAAAAGGAGTCTGTAAATTGCAGACAAAGAAGATGGTCAATTTATTTCCTCTGAAATAATTGAGTGATCAGGTTCCTCAGGGCATCCTTGATCTCCTGGTTCCTCATGCTGTAGATGAGGGGGTTCACAGCTGGAGGAACCACTGAGTATAGAAGTGACACCACCATGTCCAGGGACGGGGAGGAGATGGAGGGGGCTTCAGGTAGGCAAAGATGGCAGTGGTGACAAAGAGGGAGACCACGGCCAGGTGAGGGAGGCAGGTGGAAAAGGCTTTGTGCCGACCCTGCTCAGAAGGGATCCTCAGCACGGCCCTGAAGATCTGCGCATAGGACACCACAATGAAAATAAAACAACCAAATGCTAAACAGGAACTGACCACCAGAAGCCCAATTTCCCTGAGGTAGGAGTGTGAGCAGGAGAGCATGAGGACCTGGGGGATCTCACAGAAGAACTGGTGTAGGGCATTGCCCTGGCAGAGGGGCAGGGAATATGTATTGGCCGTGTGCAGCAGAGCATGGAGGAACCCGCTGGCCCAGGCACCTGCTGCCATGTGGACACAAGCTCTGCTGCCCAGGAGGGTCCCGTAGTGCAGGGGTTTGCAGATGGCAATGGAGCGGTCATAGGACATGATGGTGAGGAGAAAATACTCTGCTGAAATGTAAAACAGAAAGAAAACGAGCTGTGCAGCACATCCTGTGTAAGAGATGTCCCTGTTGTCCCAGAGGGAATTGTTCATGGCTTTGGGGAGAGTGGTGGAGATGGATCCCAGGTCAAGAATGGAGAGGTTGATGAGGAAGAAGTACATGGGTGTGTGGAGGTGGCGGTCCCAGACTATGGAGGTGATGATGAGGCCGTTGCCCAGGAGGGCAACCAGGTAGATGACCAGGAAGAGCCAGAAGGTCAAGAGCTGCAGCTCCCGTGTGTCTGTAAATGGTACGAGGAGGAAGTGGGTGATGGAGCTGCTGTTGGACATCTGATCTCTTTCTTCATGAGGTCCTGTCAAAGGAGGAAAGCCATTCACATGTTAATGTTTCTCTGTGGAAGTTTTGTTTCCCTTCCCTGCTCCCCATACACCTCCCTGGTTGGTGGTCAGGCTTGTGTGGGTCAAATGGGCCATTAGGAGCACAGCTCTGCTCATGGACTTCCAAGGAGCTGTCCCTGCCCTACAGCAGCAGGCACCTGGGAAAAGGGTGACAGTTTCTGAAACTCACCGTTCAACTCCTATGTTCTATACTCAGAATAAAGAGGAGCTTCCCAGCATCTCCCAGCAGAAGAACCCAGGAAAATTCCTGGATGTGCCCAAACTGGAGGGACCTGAGCAGAGCCACGTCACTGCCCTGACCATAGCCCTACCAGTTCAGGCTGAGGGACTGGGCTCCCGTGGACACAACTGCACAGCAAGACCTGCAGCGGTGGTGTGTGAGCTGCACCTGAAACCCCCTTTGCTTCCAGAGAGTGTGAGGAGCAGAACAAGGCAGTGTGGATAAGAGAGCAAGATGGAGAAATGTCTCAGTGCATCTGCTGAGGGAGGACAGGGAGACACTTCCCAAATGGCACCTGGGAGTTTCTCACACTTAAGATTTAGCTGCTAAGGAGCTGTCTCAAGGAAAGAGCCTGCAGCCTGACAAGCAGCAGCTGTACTGGCTGAGAGAGGACAGAAGAGCAGGGGCTGTTCTGGGGAAGCACCTGCACTACAAGGTGTGGCAGGGGGGTGCCAGGATCCCCATCCCAGGGCACCAAACCCCTGCCCCTGTCTCTGCTCCTGGAGCTGTCCCTGACAGAAGCTGCTCCATTGTGCCCAGATCTCCTCTCTGTCAGTGTTCCCAGAGCACATTGCACTGGATGTGAGCTGCGCTTTGCGCTGCCCAGGGGCAGCTCTGATTATGCAGGGTCTAAGGAGAAGCTCAAACAAGTCCTAACTAAAACTGAGGTCTCAGAGCCTTCTCCAGAGCAACAAAACAAATTCTAGATTCACACTGCCCACCCAGCTCAAGAAGAGGATAAAAATGTAAAGCAAAGAATCCTTCCTGTACAGGAAAATGCTGCCTTTATGTGCTTCCTGAAAGTCCCCTCAAAAAATAATAACAGTGAGCTTGAGCTGTGAGCAGCCCTGACCCACCCACCACCCTCTCAACTGCAGCAGGACCCTGCCCAGCCCTGCCAGGGGTGCCTCCTTCCACTCACAGCTTCTCCCCACAGCTTCTCCGTGGGGAACTCCCCGGGCAGGCTGAGAGCTGAGCCTGGCAGGAGGCAGAGTCCCTGCCCCAGCACACAGCCCCTGGGCTGCAGGGACCCTACTGGCAAGGACAGCCCTGCCCACCCTGCCTGAACACACACACTCACACCCTGCAGCCGTGCCCAGCACAAGGCAGCTCACATGCCCTGGCCTTCTGATGTTGCAGCAGGGAAGCCCTGCTCTGCAGCACTTCCTCCTCCTCTATGCTGGAGAAACTGCAAAGCCCCTCCTGGCTCTGGGTTGTGACAGTGTTTGGAGAACTTCCAGTGAAATTCAGAGATATTGCCCTTCATGCAGGTACTTACCACAAAGAGGGCTCTAACTATTTCATTGCAAGAAAGTTCTTAATCTTCCCATCCCAGGCTGCTTCTTCTCTCACTCTGCTCATTCCTCTCCTCTCTGGCTTGGCAGAGGAGCTGCTCCTGGGCAGAGCTGGCTCTGGGCAGCGTTGCCGCTTGCCAGGAGCTCCCTCCAGCACAGGAGCCCAGCCCAGGTCAGCAGCACAGCAACAGAACAAAGCATGTAACTCAGGTGGTGTTTGTGCTGAGACCATGAACCTCAGGGACTGAGAGGAAGATGAAGAAATTTCTCCAGAGCTCACAGGCAGGTGCAAACTCCAAAGTTACTTGCAGTGTTAATGGTCCCAGTGAGGACCATTTCTAACAAAACTTCCAAGGGCTGAGAAAACTTTCAAGGGCTGATTAGAGAAGAATTCTGGAGGCAGAGATGAGAAGTAAACAAAGGCGCTCTGAAGGAGGAACAGATTCTGAGGGAAACTGGGTTGGTGACATGAAGGCAATAGGCCAAGCCCTGACCCCCAGCCGCTTGGGAGGCAGATCCTGTCCCTCACACCTTGATCAGGACACTTCCTAGGCAAGTCAGCTGTGGGAATGTGCAATGCCAAGTACAGGACTATGGTCCAACACCTTGGCCAGAGCCAAGTGAAGAATGAGCTCATCTCTGATGAGGCTTTTGAGACTCTCCTCATCTCTTTGTTATCTCCACCACATCCTGTCCTACTGTGTCCCACACCTGCCCCTCTTCCACCCTGCTACCACCCCCTGCTCTCACCTGATTATCTTCCTTCCTTTATTGACATCTCTGCATCTTCCCTGGATGCTCCTTGGGACACAAAGCCTGGGGCTGATGAGTCTGCCTGGGGAGACTTGGTCCATCACAGCTCTGCCCTTCACAGCCCAAGCAGCCCAACCCTCTATTCTCCTTTCTCCACTGAGAGTGAATTTGCTTGGCTTGGAGACCTCCGAAGTTCCCTTCCAGGATGAGTCATTTTCCATTTTCTCCCACTACAGGTCTTCCCTTGAGGACATCAAGGACAGCACACAGGTCTCCATCACCATGGCCATAGCAGATCTACGGTTGGGCGACCAGCTCTGGCTTTTTTGTCCCACTGCAGTTCAGGATGTATAGCTGCTGGATGGGTCAACCTATGCAGGTCTCCTCAGATCTGTGCTTAACATTTGCTGTACTGGTTCCTTCTTTTCCTTCCCAAGTTCTTCTCCCTCCTCATCCTCATGCTCAGACATTTCTCTAAAAATGGCCCAACTCTGCTCTTTCCCCACTGCACCTGCCTTTGGTGGCTTTGTCCCCTCTGATGGTATTTCAAAGATGGTTTTCATGCTGATGCCAACATTGGCCAGTACAAAACCAGGGTCTCCTTTTATCAGCTGTCGTGTCCTGCAGGTTCTTATGCTATGATCTTGTGTCGGTGGCTTCCCACAGTCAGGGTGAGACATCTGCACACAGCCAGTAACAGCTGGCAAAATGGAGCTGCAGCCCAGGGGCACTTGGAGAAACTCCAACAGAAACTGGTGATGTTTCTCAAGGAGAGGTGGCCAGTCCTGCACTGGGAGGAGGAATAACCCCTATGGAAACCCCAGGGTGAGGAATCAGGCCAGGAAGGTGAGAGATCCCCATGGCCGACCTGAGACCTGCTGGTCAAAATGCAGGTCAAGGAGGAAATGCACAGGCAGTGGAAGCAGGGACAGGTGTCCTGGGAAGAGGACAGGGACACTGATCGGATGTGTTGGGGAGGGGTCAGGAAGGCCAGGGTGTGGCTGGAGCTGAACTTGGCCAGGGAAGCAAAGAATAAGAAGCAAGGATTGGACAGGGACGTCAGCCAGAAAAATAATGGCTGAGGAATCATGTCCCCCTGGTGAGCAAGACTGGCAAGCAGGTGACAAGGGATGAGGAGAAGGCTGAGTGTCCCAACAATTTCTTTGCCGCAGTCCTCACTGGCAACCTCGCTGCCCATACCTCTTGACTGGATGGACCATGGGAGACAAGTGTAAGAGAAGATCAGGTTTGTGACCACCTGAGGAGCCTGAACACACCTCAGTCTCTGGGAGCTGCTGAGATGCATCCCAGAGTGGCTGCTGTGGTTGACAGGCCACTCCCCATGATATCTGAAGAGTCCTGGAGGTCAGGGAAAGTCCCTGGGGCTGGACAAAGGGGAACATTGGTCCCATTTCTAACGAGGTTTGAAAGGAGGACCCTGGGAACTAGGTACCTTGCAGCCTCCCCTCTGTGCCTGGGAAGATCCTGGAATGGGTCATATCACAATCTTTGCTGACGCACACAAGGACAAGGAGGTGATTGGAGACATCCAGCATGGCTTCCCCAAGATCATGTCCTGTCTGACCAAACTAGTGCCCTCCTGAGGTGAAGTGACTCCATCAGTGTACAAGAAAAGATCTACAGATGCTGTCTGGACTTGTGTAAGGCCTTTGATATGGTCCCGCCCAACATCCTTCTGTCTGAACTGGAGAGAGATGGGTTTGATGGGTGGCCTGTTTGGTAGATGATGAATTGAATGGATGGTGACATCCAGAGGGCAGTGGTCAATGGCTCAATCTCAGAATGGGCACTGGTGATAATTTGTGTCCCTCTGGGGTCCTTGCTGGGACCAGTGCTGTTTAATGTCTTCATCAATGGCATAGGCAGTGGGATCAAGTGTACCCTCAGCAAGTTTGCAGATGACACCAAACTGAGTGGTGTGGTTGACACTCCTGAAGACATGAAATGCCATCCAGATGGACCAGGAAATTATGAAATGTCATGCAGAGGAACCTGGACAAGCTTGAGATAAGCCAGGCATCTTCAGGCGTTTGTGATGTCACAACTCCATGGGTAGGAGGTAGGGCAAGGAAGTGGCTTGTCCAGGGGTTTGTGATGTCACAGGTGGATGAGTAGAAGATGGAAAGGAGCAGTCTCTGTCTTGTGCAGTTGTTTGTGATGTCACATGTGGGTCAGTAGGTGATGGGGCAGGAGCAAGGTCCTGGTTTCAGGACTATGTGTTGTCAGATGAGAATGAGTATGAAATGGTTCTGAAGAAGGCAACTGGCTTGTGAAGGGGTTTGTGATGTCACAGCACCATGATGAGGATATGGGGCAGTGCAGGGACATGGTTTGTCCTGGTGTTTGTGATGTCAGATCTGGATGAGTAAGAGATGAGCAAGGACGAGGACTCAGCATGTGCAAGGGTTTGTAATGTCACAACTGAGTAGGACACTGGGTAGGAGCAGGGATCCAGCTTGTTCAAGGTTCTGTGATGTCACAGGTGGATAAGTAGGAGATAGGTCAGGAGCCAGCCCCTGTGTAGTCTGTAGCATTGTGACGTCACAGATACATAAGTTAAAGATTGGGTAGGAACAGCGACCTGACTTGTGCAGTGGTTTGTGATGTCACATCTCTGGGAGCAGGAGATGGGACAGGAGCAGGGGCATTGTTTCTGAAGGGGTTTTTGATGTCACAGGCGTAGGAGTAGTAGAAGTAGATGGGCAAGGACCAGCATCCCAGCCTGTGCAGGGGTTTGTGATGTCACATGGGAATGAGTAGGAGATGGGGCAGAAGACTGTCCCTGCATTCTTTAGTGATTTGTGATGTCACAGGTGGTTGAGTATGAGATAAGGGAGGAGCAGGACCCTGACAGCTCAGGGGATTGTGACGTCACAGATGGATATGTAGATGAGGCTGTTGCAGGGACCTGGCTTCTACAGGGTTTTGTGATATCACAGCTCCATGAGTAGGAGACGGGGCAGGAGGAGTGACCTGTTTTCTGCATTGGTCTGTGATGTCACAGGTAGGTAAGTAGGAGTTGGGGCATGGCCAGGCCCCTGGGGACCCAGCTTGTTCAGGGGTCTGTGATGTTATAGGTAGAAAAATAGGAGCTGGGTCAGGAGCAGGCCCCTGGTTAGTGTGCGGTGCAGCAGATGGTGCAGGAGTGGGGACCTGGCACGTGCCATGCTCAGCGATGTCACAGGTGGATTGATAGGCCATGGGTCAAGAGGAGACCCCTGTGTTGTGCAAGGATTTGTGATGTCAGAAGTAGCTTAGTAGAAAATGAGGTAGGAGAAGGGTCCAGGTTTGTGCAGACATTTGTGATGTCACTGGTGGATAAATAAAAGATGGTGCAGCACGACGCCTCTGGTCAGTCCGGGGCATTGTGACACCACAGAACGATAAGTAGGAGATGGGGCAGAAGCAGGCCATTGGCTTCTGTAGAAGTTAGTGATATCACAGCTCCAGACACTTAGAGTACGAACTGGCCTCTGCAGGGGTTTGTGATATCAGAGGTGAATTCATAGCAGTTGCAGCAGGAGAAAACCCATGGCTGGTGTAGGGCTTTCTGAAGTCACAGGGGGGTGCGGGGGTGATTGGTAAGGGTGAGGGACCCAGATGGTGCATGGGTTTCTGATGTCACAGGTGGCTGGCCAGGCCAACTCCAGGGCTGTCTGGACCAAGAGCCAAGATGGCCGGTGGGTGAGGGCGCTGCAGCAGCAGCTGCTCCGTGGAGTGTGACTGTGATTAGCGCTGGGTGGGGTGTGTGTTAATTAGGGAGGAGTCCAACCCTGTTGGAGCTGAGTGCTGGGAGGAGAGTAGAACCCTCTGGAGCAGCCAGAGTCAGGGTGCCCCAATGTGTCTGGGACACCTCAGGCATGGGATTGAATCTTTCCCCTTGGGCTTCTGCATTTTGTGTCCCAGCCTCAGGCCTCGAGTGGCACAGGACACTTGTAGCTTTTGGGAACAATTTGAAGATGCAAATTCAGGTGAGACATGGCTGAGTGACATGATCCAGTGTCTCACCACTACTCAGACCCTGCTGATCACCACCCTGGTCTGTGTGTGAGTTCTTCTCACTCTGAACTTTTTTTGGCAGTGGGAAGAGATGGAAACCTCCAGTAACTGCAGTTTGGGAGGTTCAGACTGGAGATGGGGAAAAAAGAAATGTCACTCAAAAGGTAGAACTGTGGTGCCAGAGGTCACCCTGAGGGACCCTGCATCAGCCCCTACCTTTGTGTTTCAAGGATGAGCCAGCACTGGGTGCAGAGTCAGGAGTGAAGGTCTAGAAATGGCAGGGTGAGAGCTGGGTGGGAAAGGGAGATGGGTGTCAGCAGCATGAAGGGCAAGAGGTGCAGGCAGGGGACAGTGTGCGACAGTATGCATGAGAGGTGGCCAAGGGCTCTGGCCAGGGGGAAAGGCCCCAAGGGACTTGACTACTTGCGCAAGGACAGTGCTCAGGGCTTGGCCTTTCTGCTGCATCAACCAAACCCAGGGTTATCTACCCTGCATTTTGCCTTTGTCTGCCTGGAATCCTCCAATGATCTCCTCTAACCAGCCCCTGGGGAGCTATTCTCAGTAAAAACCCTCAGAGGGACCCATTAATCTATAAAGGAACTTTGGCTTTTATTGCTGATTTGGACTTCTTGATAGGTTTGTTCCATCTCCTGACAGTCCCTGAGTTCCATGGACTCAGACCCAAATACTCCCCGGGGCTCATTAACACACTGACCAGAAACATATCACCCTGTGAGTTCCCTCAAGTCTTCAAGCCTTGCACAGCTCACTGCAGAGGTTTCCTAGTGCAGCAAGATCACAGAAAGCTTCTAAAATAAATATTTCCAAGGCCTTGGGGTCTCTGGAGTTTGTTTACAGCTCCCCTTGCTTGGAGAGGTTGGGAGCTGCCCTAGAATTTTCCTGCCCTTGTTACTGGTCACCCCACACCCACCCTACCCCCAGGAAGATCCCTGAGCCAGGCGTGAGGGGCAGCATCTGCCATCTGAGGGTCTCTGGGGTAGGGCTTGGCCTTTGTGCTTCATCAACCAAACCCAGGGTTTTTTCACCTGCATTTGGCCTTTGTCTGCCTGGAATCTTCCCATGATCTGCTCTAAGGAGCCCCTGGGGAGCCTCTGTCAGGAACACCCTCAGTGGGGCTAATCAAGGCTTCAAGGCACTTGAGGTTTTCCTTCTAACTTCTTGAGCTGCTTGTTCAATCTTCTCTCAGTCCCTGAGGCTCATGGATTCAGCCCCAATACCCTCTGGGGCTCATTAAAATACAGAAACCCTAACGAGCTGTGTCTCTGCCTGGGATTCTCCTCAACTCATCCAGACTTGTCAGGCTAATTGGAGTTTCTCCCAGTGGAATGAGCCCCAAGTGCTCTCAGGAGCTGTTGATCTTTCTGTGATTTCATTCAACTCTTCAGTTCTGCCTGGCTCCTTTGGGGCTGTTTCAGAGTGGAGTTCAGGAGGAAAAATTCAGACTGTAACTCATAAAAATAGTTTTCATTTCTCGGATACCTGTTACTAATTTTCAGTGTAGAGCAGAGGTGACAGAGGCATTCTCCAAATGATCCTGATCCAGAGGGTCTCCTCAGTAGCTCTGGACTGGAAGGAGAAGCTGTCCCTTGAGGGATGACACTCAATGGAAAATTTGGCTCCTCACCTCCCCAACCCCCCCATTCCTGTCACTGCCCACCTGGGACTGACATCCCTGTCCCTTGCCTCAGACTTCTCCCCTATTCTCTGCAGCTGGAGGTTCCACCTCCATGGCACCAGTTCCTCCTGCTCTCCTCAGGGAACTGTCTGCACACAGGCACAGGAGAATTGCTCCTCTTTGTAAGAAAAGAAAACAAAATTAAACCACGAAACAGTTTCCTCCATAATCAAATGCCCCTGTGTAACCATGTGCTCAGGACAAGCTGCCTCTCATGAGGTTGCCAGTCTTATGAGGGACAATGTGAGAAAAACTATTTTCAGTAGGCAGATAGAAAAAGATTTATATAAACACAATGAAATTGTTGTCTGAGGAGACCATTAGGATGTTGAAAAACATGTCAGCTTTTGTTCCCTGAAGCTCAAAAGAGCCTCAGATGTGAGAGACATCTGAATGAAGAAAGAATAAGTGGAGAAGAACAGTGGAGAATGATGGAAAGGGATTTTGCCTGGACAGTCTGCATCTGAGAAGATGATTTCAAGATGGTCCTTTTGCTCTGGGTATTTGTAAAGAGACAAAAGCTGACAGAAATGAAGTATAGAGTATAAGCAGCATGTTCTTAAATGGTCATGATTTTTCAGGAATTTCAGATGTACTGGTAGTGAGAGGCAGATGAAAATGTCGGATTTCAGCAGCGCTTCATCACTGACCAATTGGAAATGAACAGGGTGATCCAGGAGAATAACTTCAGATCCAACCAGCAACTGAACAACAGGTCCAACAATGAGTAGAGTGACACTGACTCATTGTGAGGTGTCTCCAACCCAACCATGTGTCTCTGTATTAAAACAAATGCTATGGACACAGAAATACTTGGACAGTGAAATACGTAGGTGCCCACACGCAAAAAGCCAAATTCGTCCAACCAACCTCCTGCGTTGGTAGAGAGGTGGGTAGAAGATACTGGCCTGCTGTGAATATTTCCCCTTTCAAGGGTAAATACTCACAAGGCATCATCATTTCTCAATGGGTGGGAGCAGAGCCTTGAGGCAGTGGTGTCTCCCAGAACTTGCATCAATTTCATCACCAGGTGGTCCTCCGAGGTGTCCCAACTCAGGAGAGATGCAGGATGCAGCCCACTGTGATCCAGGAGAGCTCCAAGGGTCTCATTGTGGATCACTATTAATAAGGTCCAGTATCATGGACAAACCTCTGCTTAAACCATGTCACTGCTCCAGCCCTGTTTGTGTTGACATCACAAAATCCTGTAAAAGTCAGGGATTACTCCTTCCCATCTCCTACTAACCCTCCTGTGACATCACAACCCCTTGCACAAGCTGGAGGGCTCCTCTTGCCCCATGTCCGATCAATCTACCTGTGACATCACAGAACATTGCACAAGCCAGGTCCCTGCTCCTGCACCAACTCTTGTTCATCCGCCTGTGACATCACAATGCCGTGCAAAAGCAGGAGATGAGCAAGGATCAGGAATCAGCCTCTACAGTGGTTTGTGATGTCACAGATGTATCAGCAGGATACGGGGTAGGAGCAGGGAACTGCCTTGTGTAAAGCTCTGTGAAATCAGAGGTGGATTGGTAGGATATGGGGCAAAAGGAGGCCCCTGGCTCGTGCAGGGGCTTGTGCTGTCATGGGTTGATGAGTAGCTGATGGAAAGGAGCAGTTCCTGTCTTGTGCATTGATTTGAGATGAATCAAGTGGGTCAGTATGCGATGGGGCAGGGGAAATGCCCTGGTTTCAGGACCATGTGTTGTCAGATGGGAATGAGTAGGGGATGGGTCAGAAGAAGTCCCCTGCATTATTTAGTGATTTGTGATGTCACGGGTGGTTGAGTAGGAGACAAGGCAGGAGCAGGATCAAGGCTGTTCAGGGGATTGTGATGTCACAGCTCCATGATTAGGATTCAGGCAGGCCAGGGACGTTGTTTATGCTGGTAGATCTGATGTCACACATGGATGAGTAGGAGATGGGACAGGAGAACTCCATTTTCTTGTAAGGATCAGGAAGGACTTGCCTTGTGCTGGGGTTTGTCATGTCACAGATGGATGATGAGGAGGGATGACAAACGGGGACCAGGACTTGGCTTGTGCATGCATTTGTGATGTCCAAGCTCCATGAGTGGCAGTTGGGGCAGGGAATTGTCTTGTGCAGGGGTTTGTGATGTCACCGGTGGATAACCAGAGACCTGGCTCATTCAGGTAATTTTGATGTAATGGGTGGATGAACAGGAGATGGGCAGAAGAAAGGCCCTGGCTTGTGCAGGGGTTTGTGATGTCACAGGCGGATGAGTAGCAGATGAGCTAGGATCAGTTCCCAGCTTGTGAAAGGTTCTATGATGTCACAGGTGTAGGAGTAGGAGATGGGCCCAGACCAGGGCCTCAGCCTGTGCAGGGGTTTGTGATGTCACTTTGGAATTAGTAGGAGAAGGGTGATGTCCAGGCACCCAGAGCGTGCAGAGGTTTGTGATTTCACACAAGCATGCACAGGAAATGAGTCAGAAGCAGGCCACTCGTTAGTATGAGTCACTGTGACATCAAAGATCACTGAGTATCTGGCTTGTGCAAAGTTCTGTGATGTCACAGCTGGATAAGTACGAGATGGGTCATGAGACGGCCCCTGGCTTGGTCAGGGGTTTGTGATGTCACAGCTCCTTCAGTAGGAGGTGGGGCAGGAGCAGGGCCCTGGCTTGTGTAGCAGTCAGAGATGTCACAGCTCCAAGTGTAGCAGGTAGAGCAGTAACCAGCATTTGCTGGGGTTTGTGATGTCGCAGGTGCATGGAGAATGATGGGAAGGGCCTTTGTATGGACAGGCTGCAGCTGAGAAGTTGACTGTAGAGATGGTCCTTGTGTCCTGGGCAAGGGAAAGAGATGGAAGATAGGAGGAATTAAGTACATGTTGTAAATAGCAATTCTGACATGGTCATGTTTGAGAAGCTATTTCACATTTATTGATGGTGAGAGGGAGATGAAAATGTTGGATTTGAGCAGCACTTCATCAGTGACCAATTGGAGATGAACTGGGTGATTCAGGAGAACATGATCTGATCCAACCAGCAACTGAACGACAGATCCGAGAGTGACAAGATTCCCACTGACTCACTGTGAGGTGTCCGAAATTCAATGACATGTCTCTAGGTGTAGTGTGGATGCTGAAAAGCTGCTAGCAGAGGAATTTTCCTAGGTTCTCACAATATTCTGTGAGAACCCTGCCTTTCTCACACGTGTTATGAGAAACAGTAGGACGGTTTTGTAAACTAGACTAGCACATGGTGTTTTGATAAGTTTTTTTATGGTACATTGTAAAAATATTTTTAAATAGGTGCTGTAGGACTTTAACCAATCACCCTGGGAGATGGGTGATTACTGACCAATCGCCCTATGGGGCTGGGGTATAAAAATGGGGTTGTAAATTAATAAAGTTGCTTCTTTTGCCTGCTCTTGCTGAATTTATATGTTGCTGCGCCTCTCCGCTCCCGGCATAAACAGCGACAGTGTAGGACACACATTTCAGTGCTGGGATGTGGAGTGAGGGTTTGAATGTGGGTCTGGGACATCTTGGATGCTGGAGGAGCATTAGCAGGGCTTGAAAAGAACTGGTCAGGCTGCGGGGAGCTCACAGGCATTGGCAAAACAAGGTGGGGAAGCAGGGGGTGGTTAAACTCTGTGGAGAACCAGCCCAGGCATACGACAGTGTGGGACAGTCTGTGTCAGGGACAACCAAGAGCCTTGGTGCGGCCGTTCCCCAAGTCCTCCATTATTTCCCAGTTGCCTCTAACATCCTCCTTCCCCATCCTCCAGGGACAGTCCCTGTTCTGGTCGTTCCCTCACTGGTCTCTTCAGTGACGCCCTCAGTGGGGCTCTCTCACACCATCCCTGCTGTTCAGGAGCTTGGCCCCAGTGGGCTCATGGACGTGCCAAGCACCCCAACAAGCCCAACATCTGGGTATTATTCTTCCCACTCCCTCAGCTCTCACACGTTCATTCGGGTGGTTTCAGGAGCAGCCAAAGGGAAAAGATTTCAAGGGGCAAGCAGAAGAAGGGAGGATTTTTCTAGTTCTCCCATTTCTCTGCTCCCAGGAGCAGAGCTGTCAGCAGGCTCTGACTGATGGTGCTCCTCAGCCCTGCTTTATGTAGCAGGAACATGCACAGGAGTCAGCAATTTTGTGGGAATTTTTAGTGCCCACCTCACTTTGAATTGTCCACTTGTGTGTGGACCAGGACCCCAGGATCCAGTTCTGGGCATGTGCAACTGCTGGAGAAATACCATGACCCTCCAGTTCTGGTCATGCACAAACCATAAGACTCTTAACACTCAGGTTTGGCCTAAATGGAAAAGAACCTGACAAAGGTCCATGATACTGGACCCTGTTAACAGTGATCCACAATGAGCCCCTTCGACTTCTCCGGGTTCACAGTGGGCTGCATCCTGCATCTCCCCTCAGTTGGGACACCTCTGAGGACCACCTGGTGATGAAGTTGATGCAAGCCCTGGGAGACACCACTGCCTCAAGGCTCTGCTCCCACCCACTGAGAAATGATGTTGCCTTGAGAATATTTACTCTGCCCTTGAAAGGGGAAATATTCACAGCAGGCCAGTATCTTCTACCCACCTCTCTACCAACCCAGGTGGTTGGTTGGACGAATTTGTTTTTTTGCATGTGGGCACCTACGTATTTCACTGTCCAAGTATTTCTGTGTCTATAGCATTTGTTTTAATACAGAGACACATGCTCTTGAGAGCACTTGGGGCTCATTCCACTGGGAGAAATTCCAATTAGCCTGACAAGTCTGGAGGAGTTGAGGACAATCCCAGGCAGAGACACAGCTCATTAGGGTTCTGTATTTTAATGAGCCCCAGTGGGTATTGGGGCTGAGTCCATGAGCCTCAGGGACTGAGAGAAGATTGAAGAAACTGCTCAAGAAGTCAGAAGGAAAACCTCAAATGCCTTGAAGCCTTGATTGGCCCCACTGAGGGTGGTTCCAGACAAAGGCTCCCCAGGGGCTCGTTAGAGCAGTTAATGGGAAGATTCCAGGCAGACAAAGGCCAAATGCAGGTGAGAAAACCCTGGGTTTGGTTGATGAAGCACAAAGGCCAAGCCCTGCCCCCCTGACCCTCAGGTGGCAGATGCTGCCCCTCATGCCTGTCTCAGGGATACTCCTGGGGACAGGGTGGGTGTGGGGTGACCAGTGCCAAGGGCAGGAAAAATTCTAGGGCAGCTCCCATCCTCTCCCAGCAAGGGGAGATGTAAACAAACTCCATAGCTTCCAAGCCCTTGGAAGTATTTATTTTAGAAGCTTTCTGTGACCTTCCTGCACTAGGAATCCTCTGCAGTGAGCTGTGCAAGGCTTGAAGACTTGAGGGAACTCCCAGGGTGATATGTTTCTGGTCAGTGTGTTAATGAGCCCTGTGAGTATTTGGGGCTGAGATCCTGGACCTCAAGGACCATCAGAAGATGGAACAAACCTCTCAATAACTCCAAATCAGCAAAAAAAGCCAAAGTTCCTTTATAGATTAATGGGTCCCTCTGAGGGTTCTTACTGAGAATGGTTCCCTAGGGGCTGGTTAGAGGAGATCATTGGAGGATTCCAGGCAGACAAAGGCAAAATGCAGGGTAGATAACCCTGTGTTTGGTTGATGAAGCAGAAAGGCCAAGCTCTCACCACAGCCCTTGGGCAAGTAGGCAGGTCCCTGGGGGCCTTTCAGCCTGTCCAGAGCCCTTGGCCATCTCTCCTGCAGACTGTCCTACACTGTCCCCTGCCTGCACCTCTTGCCCTTCATGCTGCTGATACCCATCTCCCTTTCCCACCCAGCTCTCACCCTGCCATTTCTAGACCTTCATTCCTGACACTCTACCCAGTGCTGGCTTGTCCTTGAAACACAAAGCCAGGAGCTGATCCAGGCTCTCTTGGTGTGATCTCTGGCACCACAGGACTACCTTTCGAGTGACATTTCTTTTTTCCCCATCTCCAGTCTAAACCTCCCGAACTGCAGTTACTGGAGGTTTCCATCTCTACCCACTGTCAAGAAAAGTTCAGTGTCAGAAGAACTCACACTCAAACCAGGGTGGAGATCATCAGGGGTTGGGTGGTGGTCAGAAGCTGGATAAGGTCACTTGGCCGTGTCTGACTTGAGTCTCCAAATTGTTCCAGCAAGTTACAAGTTTCCGTTGCCACCCAAGGGCCGAGGCTGGGACACAAAATGCAGAAGCCCAAGGGGAAAGATTCAATCGCATGCCTGAGGTGTCCCAGACACACAGGGGCACCCTGACTCTGGCTGCTCCAGAGGGTTTTCCTCCCCTCCCAGCACTCAGCTCCAAGAGAGTTGGACTCATCCCTAATTAACACACACACCACCCAGTGCTAATCACAGTCACACTCCACGGAGCAGCTGCTGCTGCAGCACCATCACCCACCGGCCATCTTGGCTCTTGGACCAGACACCCCTGGAGCTGGCCTGGCCAGCCTCCTGTGACATCACAAACCCCTGCACAAGCTGGGTCCCTCACCATCAGCAATCACCTACCCACCCCCCTGTGACATCAGAAAGCCCTGCACCAACCTTGGGGGTCCTCCTTCTCTATCTACTATGAATTCACCTCTGACATCACAAACCCCTGCAGAGGCCAGTTTGTACTCTAAATGCCTGGAGCTGTGACATGACTAACTTCTACAGAAGCCAATGTCCTGCTTCTGCCCCATCTCTTACTCATCTATCTGTGATGTCACAATGCCCCAGATGAACCACAGGCCTCATACTGCACCATCTTTTATTTATTGACCAGTGACATCACAAATGTCTGCACAAACCTGGTCCCTGCTCCTGACCCATTTCCTACTAACCCACTTGTGACATCACAAACCCCTATATAAGCCAGGGGTCTGCTCTTCCCCATGGACTATCAATCCATCTGTGATATCACAGAACCTTGCACACACCAGGCCCCATTTCCTGCCCCATCTCTTGCTCATCCATCTGTGACATCACAAACCTCTGCACAGCCAGGACCCTGCTCCTGCCTTGTCTTGTACTCAACCACCTGTGA
>JANVCC010000306.1:0-11167 GCA_025345505.1 Todiramphus chloris collaris | reverse complement strand
ACAGGAACTGCCCCCTCAGCAACAGCACTCTTAAGATTTACTTACAAGCACTAGGGAGAGGGCAGATAGTCTGCCAGTTCCAGTACCCTAACTGCAGCTTCAGAGAAAAGCTGCATAAATCGCTGCGAGTTAAAATCTGTTTCTGAAAACTACTTCAT
The DNA here is from genome assembly GCA_025345505.1 of Todiramphus chloris collaris. Taxonomy (NCBI): domain Eukaryota; kingdom Metazoa; phylum Chordata; class Aves; order Coraciiformes; family Alcedinidae; genus Todiramphus; species Todiramphus chloris. The sequence continues at coordinate 11,009 of JANVCC010000306.1, read as the reverse complement.
CAGACCAAGAACCTTTTTCCCCTGTTTAGCAGTTTTTCACCACCATGTTGGAAACCCAGTCCACGCTCCCAGACGGAAGAAGACACATCAGCCTCTCCCCGAAATTGTGCAACTGTGCGATATGGCAGAGGCAAACCAGGAATGTCTGTCACATGATGGCTACTGTTACCCCACACGTTTTCCATGCCCATTTTCTCCCCACATTGGACAGGTGACCATCTACCGTTTTAACTTGCTGTTGTGGAACAATTTTGGGTGCAGTGTAGAAAACAGCCTCAGTTTGCCTGGGTAGCCTTCATGCCATCCAACTGTACCCATCACACACATAAGGTCCTGGTCTAAGGCATTCATCCAGTTCATTTCCACAGCAGCCCTGTGGAGAAGGACCTGGGGATGCTGGTGGATGAAAAGCTGGACACGAGCTGGCATCATGTACTCGCAGCCCAGAAGCCAGTCACATCCTGGGCTGCATCCCCAGCAGCGTGGGCAGCAGATTAAGGGAGGGGATTCTGCCACTCGGCTCCCAGTGCTCTGGGGAGACCTGACTGCCCCTGCAGTGCTGGGTCCAGCCCCGCAGTCCTCAGCACAGGAAAGACATAGACCTATTGGAGGGGGTCAGAGGAGTCCACAGCAAAGATGAGAGGGCTGGAACTCCTCTGCTGGGAGGACAGGCTGAGTTAGGGTTATTCAGACCAGAGAAAAGAAGGCTTTAGGGAGACCTAACTGCGACCTTTCAATACTTAAAGCGGCCTGTCAGAGAGACGGGGACAGATGTTTTAGCAGGGCCTGTTGTGTCAGGACGAGGGATGATAAACTAAAAGAGGGGAGATTCAGACTAGAGAGAAGGCAGACATTTTATACACTGAGTGAGGGTGGTGGAGAGACAGTGGCCCAGGCTGCCCAGAGAGGTGGTTGGTGCTCCATCTCTGACAGTCTAGGTCAGGTTGGCCAGGGCTTTGCACAATCTGATCTAGTTGCAGCTGTCCCTTCAGAGAGAACAAAGCATGTGCTACAGCCAGCGTTGCAATAAGCAAACCAGAACAGGAATTAAACTCTTTTAATTGTGTATAACCACACTAGGCATTTAAAAAAAAAAAAAAAGTCACTACAAACAGCCCTTTTTGATCATGCTCTGCCAGGTGCCCTCAGCCCTAAGTTACAGAAATTTATCTGAAATGTTTTTATCAGTAAATAATCTATGTTCCTCCTGCTTCACTTTCTCACTTGTGTGCATCACCTCCAAATGCAGCTTTCTGAATGTAACGAAGTCCAGGACAGTGAAGCAGGAGTGGGTTTGGGATAAACCCCTTTTCCTTCTGAACTCTTGGAGCACGTTAGTCACGTAAAACTTTGTAAAGCAAGTCTAGGAGGGGCTCTGTGGTCTTGGTAGGGAGTCAAACTCAGAATGCATACTAGATGAACCAAATCTTTCCTCAGCAGCATCCCATCACTTGCACTACTCACCACATGGTGCTCTTCCTCCTGTTTGCTCCCCAGCTGTGCACGCTGAGTGCACAGCATGGGAACACGCACCCCACACACTCAAGGCACTGGAATAAATGCAAGATACACCCACCCAGTCTCACTTCCAGTCTTATCCTCTGAAAGGTGGGGTCAAGGAAACCCCTCTGCACCTAGGTAGCTGTTTCATTCTCAGTTTGCCAACGTTAAATTGTATTCAGTCATCTGGCAGAATACGACAACTTTTTCCTGCAGTAATTTTTTCAGTCCTGGTACTGACACAGAGCACGCCTGAAAGGTAAGATGCACTGTTATTACCTGTCAGTCTGCCAGGAGGTTTCAGATTATGATGTAGTTACTTTTAATTTCAGTTTTCAAAATTTCCCATCAGGACTTTAACAAGAAATGTTAACACAATAGAAAATCATATAGCCTGTATTAGTTTTCTCACCAACTTTAAAATGCGAAACTTAAAATGGGAAGACTTTACATCGTGATAAACTCAATCCAAAAGCTGCTATTAAAAATGCATGCATATACTGGCCATACAAAAGAGTTCTGCTCATGACTACATTCGCGTTTTCATAGCCCTCTTGTTCCCCTCTTAGCTAGTGATTTGTTTCAGAAAAAAACCCTGCCCTTTAACCTGCTAGAATACTGCAAAGCTCACTTTTCCTGACAGTTCTTTGAAGATATTCTCATATTTAAAAGAATTGCTAGAGTTAAGCTCCAATATTTTTTTCCCCCAAAAAACACATATAGAGTACCAACTGCAGCTCTGAGGAGAAGAGTTGTGGAAAGCATTGGCTTTCGAGAGACTAGAATGTGAGTCAGATAAAGAACCCTGAGTGAACATCTGTGTACCCTTGAGGAGGCCAAAAAGTCCTGAGAAAAGAACCACCAGCTCACAGGGAAAGCTTATCAAAGTTAATTGTGGCCAATGAGGTGTGGGCACTTGTTATCAGAAGGATTATCAAAGGGCTTGCAGCTACAATAGGTTGGGAGCACTTGCAGCATTTGGAGCATGAGCATTTGAGCCTTTGGAGATGTAGTGTGTGAGTGAGTGTGTGTAAGTGCGTCGAGTCCATCTCAGCAATGACAAGCTGAGCCATACAACGACAGAAGTACAAACAACCTCCTGATATTACAGCGTTACATGCGTATTTCCTCTAATTCACTCTGTTAGGTAATCCAAGACCTAGACATGAGCAGAGACCAGTATACTTGCATTACCTCTCTCCCTGCACTACACAAAAATACAGGGAAGGACTAACCCCGGTGTGCCAGAAACAATTAACCTGCAAAACTCTCGCTACCTCCATTTGCTCTCTTTCTGGGAGTGTCTCTGTGCTCTGCAGAATGCTGCAAGCTGTGCCACCCCTACATTCACTCCCTGCTTCCCCAAGGATGGAGATTTTGGATAAAACCAAGGGCTTTGGCTCTTCTCTAACCAAATCTTGGGTTGGGTCCCTGTTCCCCATCCAGTTACAATTAAATAGAGAGCCTTTTCCAAGTGTTATGCCTTTTGTAGAAATACCCATGAGGTGGAGATAAGCTCATCGCTGAAAGCCTTGACTCTGATCTCTTACTTTCTACTGCTCGCAGCTTCTCATGGCGATAATATCCCTCTTTCTGGCAATACTCTGATTTGTGCTCCAGCACACAACCAAAAGCATTAGCTTTCAGACAGAAAATAGCCAATTCATCTTCTGCTGCATCACTGTGTCCAAGGAAAAATTTCTCAAAGCTAATTGGACTTCCATCACCTCCTTTGTCCAAACCGCTGGCTTTGCTCTTTTAATAACACTATTATGTTAGCAGGGTGGATTTTTTAAATTTTTTTTCCCCTCTGGAATCATATTCTAGATTTTGAAAAATTCTGAGCTTCACCTAACATCCTACCTTGCGGCCTTTGGGGTGTTTTTGATTTGCTGCCACCTTCACAAATTCAAATCACTACTTCCTATCAGCTTCCTTGCTGAGTATCTTCTGGGTAAGCTCTCACTGGTCTGGTGAGAGTTAATTTTTCATCTCCATCATTCCCACCCTGAGCATCTCACAGTTTATCAAATAGTGATCTCTTCTTACATTGCAAGACTGAGTTTTCAGTCTTGCACTGGTTGCAAAGGCTCCCAAGTTCCATCTTTCTTTTAATACCACATAAAAGTATTTCCTTCATATTTTTCACTGTTATTCAGACCCGAGCTCCCCTCCAATGTCTGTATTATACTTTCACAAATGTTGTCCCCTGAGTTAACAGAAAAGGGGGCGGGGGGAAATCATCAAAATCTGCAACTGTAAAAAACAAGGCTACTTCCAACCGTCTCCTTCCTTGTTGGCACACGGTACTTGCAGACAGAGGATGAAGTACAGCTTCCAGAGGGATTCTGCTCTGGTGGGGCTTTTAATTGTTCTGTTTCTCCAGTTTCCAAAATGGTTTATTATTTCACTCAAATGAAGACCGACAGACTCTCAGAAGAGTTTTCCTTCATTCTGCAGCGTTTGATCAGCACTGCATAGAGGCTGCCTTACACCAATTTCCACTAAGTCTTTTAAGAGCCCCTTACAAGTCCAGCTCCCCCAGTAAGATGATCATCCATCGGCATTTCCCCTACAAATATACTTTGGCTACCATTGAAATGCTTATATAAAGGCTTAATGATAGTTTGTGCTTTTCACAATGGTTTTGGAATACTAGAGATAAAAGGAATAAGAGATTGCAGTGATTTCTATTTAGCTGAAGCTCACAGCAAAGGGCATTTGCTCCATTTTAGCCATGACAGTAGTTACAGGGTTCAAACCAAAACTGAAAATGCATTACAGGTTTAAAACGTATTTTTTGCTCCTGACTCATTTTAGATGACAACTTTTGAGTGAGAGGGAAAGGGACAGGAAAACTGCATGGCTTCCAGGTCTAGCTGCAGCTGGTTCTCCTCCGAGAGCTGTGGGATCTCCAAAGGCATTTGAGCCTTTGGAGATGTAGTGTGCGAGTGAGTGTGTGTGAGTGTGTCGAGCTTTTTGGTCTTTGGTCCTGTGGGCTGAAATTAAAAAGTTCTCCAATGCCTCTCTAAAAAGCAAGACATGCACACGAGTGAAACACACTGCAGACATCCCAGCCACATCCTCACGGGGCTGACCCTTCTCTTGGTAGCCTTGATCTGGAATTCAGGGTCTAAGTGCCAAGTGTGCAATTCCCTCATGGGCAGCAATTGCTTCTAAGAACACGGTGGCTTTTTGTGTCTGCTGGCAACCACGTGGTTTCATAATGCACCCAGGAAGGGGGACTGGGGAGGGGGCTGCTCTGAAGAGGAAAAACCAAACAAACACGCACGCACAGACACACACCCCTTCAGGTACTGGCACCTTTTTTTGAAGTTCTTAAAATTGAAGTAAAAACACACTGAAAGAGAATGGAAATTAAAATGTTGAAGTACATACTGGTGAAGTTATACTGGGACATCAACCTATATGTATTTAACATTTTGTGACTATAACAGTCTTGAATAAGCCCTGATAAACAGGACCAGAAATTATGTTACAAATATAAGTAGTGTATGTTACTGAAAATGCATGGCTGATGATTCCTGTGCACAAAACCCAGGAACTTCTGAACTATGACTTCTAGAACAAGCCTATTTCATCCCTCTTGTATTCTGAATTGCTGAATTACACGGTATTCACTTTTATGCTTCAATATTTCTGCAAAGTCATGAAGTCACAGTAATGTGGAACAATGTTTCATCTGCTCTCAGACAGGTCCTGGTCTCGGACAGATAGGCATAAATCCTTAGTAACTCAAATGCTCTTGTGCTTTCTCAGGAGTTACACTAGTTTAGCTAACAATTACCTCCAGACCATTGAATTAAATTGCTTTACAAAGCAATACTTTAATGTTAATATTCTTTAAATTAATATAAATGTGAACTTTATTATATTTTACATAAGATCCATTTCAAATGCATTAATTCAATTACCTTGTTTTATAGACACTGAGCATTCAAGTAGGCTTTTTATCAGTGCCAAAAAGCCAGCAAGAAGTTCCTAGTGGCAAAACTCACAGCAAGACTGAACTCTAACTGTGCACACATTTACATTTGTAAGCTGAGACTTCAGTACAGAAAATATAATTACTAAAATTCCACAGACTTGGCTGAGACTGTTCTATGTACGGGATCTATTTTTTTAACACACAGTTCAGACTACAACCTGCCTATACCATGCCAAACCTTGCTCGTTCCAAAATCAGCATCACTGAGTTCCAACTGGCTCCAAGGGGAAGAAAATTTTGTCTGGGCTCCCTGTTGGTGCAAAACAGCTGAAAGCAGTGCAGTTACATAGTTATCTGATGTTTGAAGGTAAAAAAAAAAAATTAGAAATGCTGCTTCTCACTTTTTACTTCTTACTTTTTACGTGACTTAGTCCCACCCTGCCACACACGGGTATGTAGGAAGAATAAACATTAAGTTAGTGGGCGAGAGGGGCAGGACTGTCAGCAGTGTGCAAAAATCAACTCCCTCCAGCATCACAAAGCGAAGATACTTGGAGCAGGTTCTGCTTTCATCCCTCAGCATAATCTTCTACAAAGGGACCCCAACAGCGTGTTTGGAGGGGGGAAGAACTCGGTGGCAAAGTGAGATTATCTGCTCATGTAAGGTTATCCTCCCCCTGTTCTCCATGGGTACAGCTCAGAATATTGCAGCTCACCGGAGAGGCCCCACGAATTTCACAGGACTTAGACCCTGGTCACATTCCAAATTGCATCCCTCAGTTATCTCCTTTTATACATATTCAAGAACTGCAATAACAAATTAAGTATCTCCAGAGGTGCCACAGACAAATTGAGACACTGAGATATCAGCAGGTGGTGGTACATTTGCATCCTCTCCTCAGCGAGCACCAAGCTGTGAGTAAAAGCTGCCACACCTCCCAGGAGAGTAAAGAGCATCCAGAATTCAGCTCCAGACAGGAAATATTCAGCCGTAGCGTTTGTCCTGTGATTACAAATCAAATCTGCTTCTATCTGGCTGTTGAAGATGAAGCGGCACTCAGCCAAAATACCACTGACTATTTTTCCATGGCTACACCATCCTTTAAACATTACCTATGCTTTAGTTACATATAAAAATAACAGCGCAGCCACTAAGGTTGAAGAACGTGGAGTGTGACATAATTAAAAGAAGAACAGACGTTATATCTTCAAATGAAGTGGGACAAAGTTTTGTGTATATTTAGTGTCTTATAAAAGGTTCCTGGAAAAGGGCTAACTATTTCACAGCATTCATCCAAAAGTCCTTGAACAGCAGATGTATTTACATATGAATTACCAGAAAAATCAATGGTCACTGTTTCCAAAGATGAAACTCTTCCGTTATGTCATATTAACTGTTCCATCTTTCCCTTTAAACAAACATCCTGCTGCTGAGAGGGAAGAAAGAAGAAATGGTCCACAAACGCAAGGTATCATTCGTCCAGCCAGCCCGTGACCCAGGCTTTAGCACGGTCCCATGAGTTAATCCTGTGAATGAGAAGTGCAGGCCTGTCCCTGCTCCCAGTGGACCCGGCCAGTCTTGCAGAGCTACAGATACCTCTGGACTAAAGCACCAAAGAAAGCCAGTCTGACCACTCACTCAGATTCCCCCCCATCTTTGACCCTGAGCTGTACCTACATGAGAAAATGTATCCGATGCAAACCCAATGGAGTGATGCTTTCTGCTGGCCAAGGATCTCCTTCGGAGTTTCATGCATGAAGTTAATTTGTCATGGAACTGCTGCAAAAATATTATTCCAAGGCCTAATATTGCCTTTTTATTCAAACAAACCTCATGCTGAAATAAGATTTTAATTTATGTTTGTATAAGACCAAAGAAAGTCTTTTTTTTTATTTACTCTGAAGCAAAGAAATGAACAGTGAACATTAAAATACTACATGGGTTTGGATATTTCAAACCCCACACAGCTCCAGTTTAATAGATGTGTATTTTTCATCTGTATAATGAATTTTTCTAAAAATACTTAGAGAAAAGGAAGACTATTTACCTTTTTAATATTTCATATTTGCAGCCATATATATGGAAGCAATTTACCATGGGTATATTTCTGGTGAAAGAAAACAGCTCCATTACAAAGCCAAAAGGTTGCTTTGATTGCAAAACCTCCGAAATACCCATGTTTTGCATCCTGAAAGTCAAATTAAAAACCAGTCGACCCCAGAATCTTGAGATGAATTGTACATAAACCAGCAAGTGTTTAAGCACAAAATATGATTTAAAATCTTGCATAGTGGTTCATACCCAGATCTATTTCTATGCTGAAATACTTCGAAACTTTATCAACTGGATCTTCTGCTTCCATCTCCACATCTCACATTTATAATTTAAAAAAATTATGTTATTTGAAGGCTCTTCATTTCAAAAGGCCAACAACTGTGGTTTTTGCATCATCCCTTAAAATCCCATCACCCATTTCTTTGATGTAGCCAACGCTTACGGCACTTAATGTCATTTCCTGTACTCTATGCTGACAGAGACATTGGCACATCCTGGCAGACAGAGCAAGAGAACTGCTGGTAGAACCTACAGGAATGTCCCAGGAGCCCTCTGCTCTCCACAGGCAGCAGCAAGAGGCTGGGCCAGGCATCCCCCAGCAACCAATGTCTTTATTTAGGCAATGGAATTGTGTCTTCACATCACAAATTTCTATCCCATGTTATATTCATTATGTATTACATCATCATAACCTCACTTAAGTAATTTTTGGTAGAGAAACTCAGCCATGTTCCATCTAATATTAAAAGCGATTATGTGGTAGTTTCATGTGTTTACACTGCTTTCTCCATAGCAAAAAATACCACTGAATGCATAGCAATGGCAAACAGCATTGTACAGATAATTAATACACTGAAAAGGGTTGATTCCCCACTTCTTTATTCTTTGTATCACCTGCAAAGAATCTTCTCCCAAAACCCATCAAGAATAATCTTCATCTAATCCTTTCTTTTCCTTTTTACTTGAGTATTGCCAATTACTTTCTCACGTAGTAAATAACACATAGTTTCCCACAGAGAATTAATTCCTTGAACTTTATGGCTCAAGTTAAGACCTTATAGTTTATCATTTGAGCAATAGATACAGGTCTTCAAATCCTAGACACAAAGCAGCAGTTATGTGCAGCTTTTTATGTGTGTCTTCTGTATGTAAATAAGAAAGTACAAACCTATTACAAATTAAGCTAAAATTGGCATATTTCTATTGTTGCCTTGTATTTAAGCCAGTGCCCTTGTAGGGATCTAATCTAATCTAATCTACCATTTTGCAGGTAGTAAGCACATAATTGAACCACCTGCTTTCTAAGCCCTCTGATGCCAGGGCACTATTTCAAGTGACACTGGGCATTAATAACCCATAAATAAACTGTCATGTCCAGAGCAGGAACAGCTTGTTGTGTGGATACATTTCTTCTCCCCTGGTAGGAACAGAGTGGAAGGTCACACCAAATCTTCATTACCTATGCTAGCAGGCTGAATGTGCCTCCGAGCAGACAGGAAGTATTTCCCAAGACCCACCAAATTCACAGAATGCAACCCCTCTGTGAGCTGCTGACACTCCGGAATTCACTGCTGACCACAGACACAGCTAAAACAGTCACTGGCCAACAGTGTCCTGCACGCACAAAAGCCAAGAAACATCTCCCCTCCAATGCACACTTGCTCCTAAAGAAAAAATATTCCCCAAGCTCTTTCACAGCCCCAGAGGCAGCAGTCTGCTCCAAAGTTTCTTTTAAGTGTTGACACTGATATAAGCTTTTTATTCTTGCATATTCATTATAGCCCCAATTCCTATTCGCTTCTGTATTATTTTATGTTTATTTCTGCTTAATTCACCTTGTTTTTCTAACACACAGAAGCTGTCTGGACATGGAAATGTATTTAATGAAGCAATTTTCTGGTATCCACCTCTTGTTTTCTATCAGTCTTGCTGCCTCCAGGAAAATAAGTTGAGCTTCATTAGCATATTCAGTTAACTGAAAATAAAACTTTGGTTTCTTAACAGATTGAAAATAATGTTCAAGCTGAAAGGCTCCCTTTCTCCCTAACTTGGAGGTAATGTAAATGTCAAACACTAGTCAAAAAAGATACCAGTTATCTGGTTATTAATTGACAGCCTCACGGGCAGTAACTGATTGGCATCCTTTTATTTTGCTGTGAGGTTGGAGGCTGATCTCTGTAGAATCTGTCATTGTCACTCCTGTGTCAGGCATTTGATGTGTTTCCCTGAAGAGATGAAGGATGCTGTACTGATCCCTTTTTGTCTGTTCCATCGAAGAGAAAGCCCAGGCTGGGTTATTTGGTTAGCATATCTCAGTACAGTGGTATTCTGTAATAATATACAATGCAAAATATATTTTACAGTCTGTTAGCTCCTCATTTTGATTTACAGAGACAAGCAAGTGAAAGCAAAATTGATCCAGAAGTAACATAAGCCTGTTTTCAACAAGCTCAGAGGCTGCTTGGTGTCAATTTACTGGCAATCAGAGTTGATGCTGCTTTTCTCTGCCTATAGACCCAGCTGCACTGCCAGGAAATGTCTCTCTCCCAGTGTTTCTCTCTTCCTCCCAACTTTTGTTAAAAAAACAAAACAAAACAAACAAAACCAACCAAACAACAACAACAACAACAAAAAACTAGGAAAAAAACCAAAGAAACATTTTGCTTTGTGAAATAAACATAGAAGTTGCAGCTTCTTGTTAAAAATGACCCACCTCAGAAATGTAAAGAATGCACTTTCTGAGCCAGATCAACAAAGTTCCTGTGAATCTCTGGGCACGACTGTACTGCACAGTGGAGAGCAGTGAAATGTGGCCTGAAAGGGGAATGCAGCTCCTTTTGGATACGTCGCCTCAAGTTCATAAGCAATGCAATTGCTCTGCTGTGCCAACAAGACAGTGTGGTTGTATGGATTTCTGGATTGTACTGGCTCCTACCATGCCAAATCTGAGCAACTAACTGCACCAATGGATAAAAATAGGGCTTCTTTTTAATACAGCAAGTTTTTCTGAGGCTGACTGTGTCAAATCTTAGCTTACCGGATCAAGCTCATCACGTAACATGAGTTGGCACTTCTGATGCCAGCTAACAACCCTGGTTGATAAATGGCATGCTTTCATAATTCTCTTCTTTATAGAACCTGATGAGGTTCTCAGGTGTTGAACAAAAGAACGTTTTTCCTTCTTTCCCTAATTGTTTCTTGTGAATCTGTCTGCGTATTCATACACAGTGGTAAAAAAATTACCCTGAAATGTACAATAAGGCTATTAAATCACCATTGTTAATGATTGAAGTAATAGCCACATACTTTATTTTAGGCACAGTTTGTCACATGCAAATGCTTGGAACATAATAGCTTCAGTAGATAGAATATTTATAAAGAAAAGGTATTGAGTATTTTTACATTAATTCATAAGCTGGTATGTGCCATGAGGTGGCTCAGGACAATTCTGCCACATGTGGAACAGCAGCATCAGGAAAGGCTTTGGTGTGAAGGTGCAGGTGC
>JANVCC010000304.1:0-11370 GCA_025345505.1 Todiramphus chloris collaris | reverse complement strand
CACCTTGGGGAGGTCTGGTGGCACCTTGTGGTGTTGGATCTCCTCCATGGCACCTTGGGGGGCTTGGTGGCACCTTGGGGGGGGTCTGGTGGCACTTGTGGTGTTGGATCTCCTCCATGGCACCTTGGGGTGTTGTATCTTCTCCACGGCACCCTGGGGGGCTCGGTGGTATCTTGGGGGATTGGTGGCACCTTTGGGTGTTGGGTCTACTCCATGAAGCCTTGGGGGCCTTGGTGGCACCTTTGGGGGGGCTGATGGCACCCTGGGGTCTTGGGTCACCTCCGCAGCACCATGGGGTGCTTGGTGTGACCTTAAGGTGCTCGTGTCCAGTACCCTTTTGGGGACAGCCCCGTGGTATCTCCACTGAGACCCAACACACGTCTGGGGGTCCAGCACCCATTTCTAGATGTTCCCCCACCCCACCCCCGCTCACCTTGCCACCCGTGTCCCCTCCCAGTGCTCTGCCGCCTTTTCGCTGTGGACCACCTCATGAACCCACTGCCCAAAACCGTCATCGTGGAGGTCAAGGTGGGTGCCCGCGGGGGACGCGGGGACGTGGGGACACAGCCACCCCTGCCACCATCCCCCAACCACTCCTCCGTGTCCTTGCAGACCCCTGATAACGTCATCATCAAGCAAGTGCCAGTGTCCTCGCCAACGAAGACCGGCATCTTCTCCATCAACCACAACCTACCCGAGATTATCAGGTGGGTGCCACCTCCCAGGGTGGCCTGGGGACATCTGTGACCCTGGCCTTGTCCCCTCACCCTGCCCCTCACCTTTCCCAGCCTGGGGATGTGGACAATAACGGCCAAATTTGAAGACTCACCAGAACAGGTCTTCAGCACCCAGTTTGAAGTCAAGGAGTACGGTAAGGTGGGGTGGGGGGGGTCACCTGGGGCACCCGCGTCCCTTCTGCTTGTCCTGGACACCTGGGTCCATTGGGTGTCCACCCCCCCAGTGCTGCCGAGCTTCGAGGTGATCCTGGAGCCAGCGGAGAAGTTCCTCTACATCGACCAGAAGGAGGATTTCCAAGTGTCCATCACAGCCAGGTGGGGTGGGGACCCCAAAGCTGCTCCTTTTGGGGGACCAAAGCCCCACGGGTGATGGTTGTGGGGAGACACTGACAAGTCCCCGGGGATGTGGGGGTGGGACGGGCACAAGGTGAGAGGTTTGAGGGTGGTGGGGATGTGGGGAACTGGGCTGCTGGGGACAGGGGCGGGGGAGGACACGGGGTGGTGGAGGTGACAGAGGGTGATGGGATGTCAGGGGGTGAGGAGGACACGGGGTGATGGAGGTGACAGGGGCTGATGGGATATCAGGGGGTGAGGAGGACACGGGGTGATGGAGGTGACAGGGGGTGATGGGATGTCAGGGGTGAGGAGGATACGGGGTGATGGAGGTGACAGGGGGTGATGGGATGTCAAGAGGCTACGGGGTGATGGAGGTGACTGTGGGTGATGGGATGTCAGGGGTTGAGGAGGACATGGGGTGATGGAGGTGACAGGGGTGATGGGATGTCAGGGGGTGAGGAGGACACGGGGTGATGGAGGTGACAGAGGGTGATGGGATGTCAGGAGGACACGGGGTGACAGGGGCCAGGGCGATGAGGACATGGGGCAAGGTGGTGACAGGGCTACGTGAGAAGAGGATGTGGGACCATGGGGTGACAGCGATGAGGATGGGATGGGGGACACGGGGACAAGGGCTGACAGTGACAGCGGTGGCTTGTCCCCAGGTACCTGTACGGGAAGCCCCTGCAGGGATCAGCCTTTGTCCTCTTTGGCGTCATGGTGGACGATGAGAAGAAGAGCATCCCCCAGTCCCTGAAGCGCATCCAGGTGACCTTGTCCTTGCCCTTGTCCCCATCCCTGTCCCCATCCTGGTCCCCAAGCTGTCCCCTGTCCCACCACATCCCTGCCGCAGGTGGTGGACGGGGACGGCGAAGCCGTGCTGCCCATGGCCCTGCTGCGGGAGAGATTCGCCAACCCCCAGGAGCTGGTGGGACATTCGCTCTACGTCTCCGTCACCGTTCTCACCGAGTCAGGTGGGGGTTGGGAGGGCACTGCAGGGGACACTGGGGACACGAGAGGCCATGGTGGGCTTCCACGTCTCTGCCACAGCCTTCAACAGGTTGGGTGGGTGGGGGGATGCTTGGGGACGTGTGGGGCAGAGAGAGGGGTGGGGACAGCAAAGGATGGGGAGATGTTGGGTTGGGGACAGCAAAGCTTCAGGAGATGTGGGCTTGGGGACAGCAAAGGATGGGGAGATGTTGGGTTGGGGACAGCAAAGTTTCAGGAGATGTGGGCTTGGGGACACCAAAGGGTGTGGAGATGTGGGGTTGGGGACATCTGGGGCCAGGGCTGTGCCCAGGGGACTCTGGGAGCCCTGTCCCAGCGCCGGGTGACACCGTGGCCACCGCAGGCAGTGACATGGTGGAGGCCCAGCGCACCGGCATCCGCATCGTGACGTCCCCCTACACCATCCACTTCACCCACACCCCCAAGTACTTCAAGCCGGGGATGCCCTTCGACCTGACGGTAATGGCTCCTGGGGACAGCGGTGGGGACAGCGGTGGCCTTGGCCCAGGACCTCCATGGTGGTCACCAGCATTGGGATGGGGATGGGGCAAGCCTGGGGGTTGTGAGTGGAGGAGACTCCGGGATCAGGATCTGTCCTTCTGTCATATTGGTGTGTCACCTGGAGAGGGTCTGGGGACCGTGGCCCATCCCTGTGTCACCTGAATGGCTCCAGGGGACAGATCCCTCCTGTGTGTCCCCACGTCGTGTCCTCACATCCCACCGTGTGCCCCGCAGGTCTACGTCACCAACCCAGACGCCTCCCCGGCTCCGCGTGTCACCGTCAAGGCTGACGGCTTCCAGGGCCTCGTCTCCACCCAGCGCGATGGCACGGCCAAGCTGGTCCTCAACATGCCGGCCAACAAGGACAGCGTGCCCATCACTGTGAGTGGGGACAAGGACCAGGGTGGCCTTGGAACTGGGGTGGCCAAGCTGGCTGGGGACAGGGGTGCTTGAGGTGACCTCTTGCTGAGACAGGCGAGGTGGCTGAGATGGCTGGGATGACCAAGGACCATGGCCAGCGTGGTCACCATTGGCCAAGGGCCAGGAGAGCAGGAATGGGGGACCACAAGGGCACAGACACCCATGGTGACCAAAGGTCAGGGCCACCCAGGTCATCACTGCCAAATGACCAAGATGGCCAAGGTCAGAGGGACCAAGGTGGTTGAGTTGTCTGCAGTGGTCAAGAAACCCAGAGTAGCAGGGATGGTCACCATTGACCAAGGAGATGATCACCATTGACCACTGAGATCATCACCATTGACCACTGAGATGATCACCATTAACCGAGGAGATGATCACCAGTGACCAAGGAGATGATCACCATTGACCACTGAGATCATCACCATTGACCACTGAGATGATCACCATTAACCAAGGAGATCATCACCATTAACCACTGAGATGATCACCATTAACCAAGGAGATCATCACCATTGACCAAGCATCCGGGCAGCAGGGGTCATGAAGACCAGGACAGCCAAGACCTCCATGCTGACCCTTGCCCAGGTCCCCTCCTCTCCCTGTTGACCACGTTGCCACCGTGTCCCCTGCGTGGCAGGTACGGACGGAGCAGCCAGGGTTGCCTCCCGACCGCCAGGCCTCGCGGCAGATGACAGCCAAAGCTTATCGCAGCCAAGGGAGCTCCGGCAACTTCCTCCACCTGGCCGTGGGGGCCACCGAGGTGCAACCTGGTGACAACCTGGTTGTGAACTTCCACCTCAAGAGCAACAGCAACGCCGTCCGGGACTCCGTCCCTCACTTCACCTACCTGGTGAGCACCCTTGGGCCAACCAACGGCCCCCAAGCTCAGGGAGCGAGGTCTCCAGGTGTCCCCCCCCAACGTGACCTCGCTTTGCCCACCCCAGATCATGAGCAAGGGGCGCATCGTCCGCGTGGGGCGGCAGCGGCACGAGGCCGGCCAAAGCCTGGTCACCATGTCGCTGCCGGTGACGGCCGAGCTCATCCCCTCCTTCCGCATCGTGGCCTACTACTACGTGATGCCCGGAGAGATAGTGGCCGACTCCGTCTGGGTCGATGTCAAGGACAGTTGCATGGGCACTGTGAGTCTGTCCCCGCTGTCCCGAAGGTCTTGGGTGGCTTGAGGAACCCTTGAGGTGGCCCTTGGGAGGCCTTGAGGGACTTTGGAAGAGTTCCCCCCCCAACTCTTGATGTGAATTTGGGGACCCTGATGTGAATTAGGTGTCACTGAGGTGGTTTGGGTGCTCCATGAAGGGCTTGAGCACCTCATGGGTGGGCTTTGAGGTGCCTACTGATGGTCCAGATGCTCCATCAGCTACCCCTGGAGGACTCCAGCAACCTCTGGGGTTGAGGTACCCTCATGGAGCATCTCCTGGGGGTGTGGTGAAGGGGTGTTGGGGGCATCCCATGGATGCGAAGCCCCCACCCCGTGTCCCCGGCAGCTGGTGGTGAAGGGAGCGACAGAAGGTGACAACCGGGTGCATGAACCAGGGACGCCCATGCGGCTGCGCATCGAGGGCGACCACAACGCCCACGTGGGGTTGGTGGCCGTGGACAAGGGCGTCTTCGTCCTCAACAAGAACAAGCTCACCCAGACCAAGGTGGGTGCCCAGGTCCTAATCCCCAGTGGCCGCCGTGGGTGGTGGCAGTGGCCGTCACGGCTGTCCCCCGTCGGTGGCAGGTTTGGGACATCGTGGAGAAGAGTGACATCGCCTGCACCTCGGGCAGTGGGAGGGACAACGTGGGCGTCTTCGCTGATGCTGGCCTCAGCCTGGCCACCAACGTGCAGATCTCCACACCACAGCGAGGGGGTAGGGGACTGGGACAACCTGGGGTGTCCCCTTTGGGGACGGGGGGAGGTGGTACCTTGAGGAGGTGGCACCTGAGGGATGGGGGAGTGTGGCACCTTGGGGTGGGGGATGTGTTCGCTGAGCTTTGGGATGCGACAGCTGATATCCAGGGGAAGTGACGCTTGGGTTTGGGGCTGGGACACTGTGGGGTCCTCACCTCTGTCCCCTCTGTCCCCAGAGGTCCAGTGTCCCCAGCCTGCGAAGCCGAAGCCCCACTTCCCACAGTTCATCGAGTACAAAGGCACCAAAGGTAGGTGGCACTGGGAGTGTCCCTTCTCCCCAGGAACACCAGAACATCCCGAGCCCCCGGGGAGACCAGATTGGCCAATGGTCCTGAAGATGCCAAAGTGTCCCAGGTCCTTAAGGGACACCAGAACATCCCATGCCACAGTGTAGACCCGTGTCCCACGTCCTTGAGGGACATCAGAGTGCCCCAGGTCCCTGCAGAGTCCTTGAGGGACACCACAACTTCCCAGTGAATACCAGTGTTCCAAGTCTTAGAGGGACATCAGAGTGTCCCACATCCCTGGTGCCACCACAACATCCCATTTCCCAATGGTCACCAGAATGTCCCATGTCCTTGATGCCTCTCGGGCCAGGGGTTTGGGGCCTGGGTTCCAGTTGAGTGTCTCAGTGCAGACGGTGGCTGAGTACAAGATGCTGCGCAAGTGTTGCGAGGACGGCAGGAAGGAGAACCCCATGGGTCACAGCTGTGAACGGAGGAGCACCTACATCCAGGATGGAGAAGCCTGTATCCGGGCCTTCCTTGACTGCTGCAACTACATCAAGGGCATCCGCGAGCAGAAGCAGCGCCAGCTCCACCTTGAGCTGGCTCAAAGCAAGTGCTGGGTGATGGTGGGGTTGGGGTTGGTGCTTGGGTGAAGGTCGGGTGAACCTCAGGTGTTGCTTGTGGTATCCTTGGGTTGAAGGTTGGGTTGAGGTTGGTTGGGTGAAGGTCAAGTGAACCCCAGGAGTTGCTTGTGGTTGAGGTTGGGTTGAGGTTGGTTGGGTGAAGGTCAAGTGAACCTCAGGAGTTGCTTGTGGTATCCTTGGGTTGAGGTTGGGTTGAGGTTGGTTGGGTGAAGGTTGGATGGAGGTCTGGTGAACCTCAGGAGTCACTTGCCCTGTCCTTGGGCAATACTTGGGTGAATTTTGGACAATGCTGGGTGGAAGTTGGGCAATGTCCAGAAGATACTTGGGGTTAAATGGAGGTGGTGCTGGGACATCACTGGCTCTGCCCAGGGGTTGGGCCCCTGAGAGCACGGTCAAGAGGGCTGCTGCCACCCCCAGGCGAGGAGGAGGACGACTTTTTCTTGTTTAATGAGGACATCATCTCGAGGAGCCTCTTCCCGGAGAGCTGGTTGTGGCAAGTGGAGGTGCTGACGGAGAAGCCCAATGAGCTGGGGTGAGCCCTGTGCCCTTGTCCCACCACCCCTCCATCCCATGGATCAACACGGGTGTCATCATCTTCTCCCTGCCCAGCTCTGGACGCGGCCTCACCCGGTCCAGAGTCCAGCTCTGATCCCCTCCCAGTCCAGACAAGAGCCACCTCCAACCCCCTGGTGTAGCTTGGGGACCAGCTAGGACACCTTGGTCCAGCACAGGGGTCACCTCCACCCCTTGCTGTAGCTTGAGGACCACCTGGCCCAGTCCCTGCTCCATCCTGCTGGCTGGTTACACCTCCCTGGTCCAGCTCGGGGCTGGTCATGACCTCCTTGGTCATTCCCACCCTCTCCAGAATCTCCACCAAGACTCTGCCCGTGTACCTGAAGGACTCCATCACCACGTGGGAGGTCCTGGCCGTCAGCCTCTCACAGACCAAGGGTACGTGTTGGAGCGAGAAGGTCTCCTTGGGGATCACAGGGCTCCCCCAAACCTTGGGGGAGGTTCCTGGGACTAGAGGGGTTTCCTAAATCCTGGTGATTTTTCCTTGGGGTTGGAGGGATCTCCAAACTCTTAGAGGGGTTCATAGCACTGGAGAGGTGCCCCAAACTTTGGGTCTATACTCCAAAGCTTGGTGGCAGTCCTTGGGTCTTGAGAACCTTGGGAGGACTCTATGGGACTTGAGGGATCTCCAAAGCCGTGGGAGGACTCTATGGGACTTGAGGGATCTCCAAAACCATGGGAGGACTCTATGGGACTTGAGGGATCTCCAAAGCCGTGGGAAGACTCTATGGGACTTGAGGGATCTCCAAAGCCATGGGGATGTCCCTGGGGCATGAGAGGATCAGGAGGACCCTAAGCCTGAACCCCATGTCCCTGGGGGCCACCCCACAGGGCTGTGCGTGGCTGACCCCTACGAGATCATGGTGATGAAGGATTTCTTCATCGACTTGCGCCTGCCCTACTCGGTGGTGAGGAACGAGCAGGTGGAGATCCGCGCCATCCTCTACAACTACTGGGAGCACCCGATCACGGTGGGCAGGGGAACCACTCCCGGGCTTCTTGAGGGGGGTGGTGGCGGTGGGATCTGGGGCCACCTGAACCTCCAGACCAACGTCTCTGGGCCCTGCAGGTGCGCGTGGAGCTGATGTACAACCCAGCCCTGTGCAGTGCCTCCACCTCCAAGACGAGCTACCAGCAGGTCCTCAAGGTGAAGGCCCAGTCCTCGTGGGCTGTACCCTTTGTCATCGTGCCCTTGCACTTGGGGCTCCACGATGTCGAGGTGAAGGCGGCCGTCCGGGACAAGTACGTGGCTGACGGGGTCAAGAAGAAGCTCAAAGTTGTGGTGAGTGGCCGTTGCTGCTCGGGGGGGGTCTCCGGCACGTGGTGCCACCTCCAGCCCGGAGATGGCCCCAGCGTCACACCCCCTGTGACATCCCTGCCTCCGCTCTCATCCTGGGCTTGGGACCCAGGGATGAAGAAACCTCCCACCAGGATTCTCCAGTGGGGTCTCCTAGCTTGCACCAGAACCTGTGGGTGCTGGTTTAAACTGGGACACCTTTCCTGGACAACCCAGAGAGGTTGGGAAGGGGGGGACCTCAAACCAGCCCAAGCTTTAGCGTTGGACTCTCCCCTCTGCAGCCCGAAGGGATGAGGTTGGAGAAGACGGTGAAGATAATTGAGCTGGACCCGAAGAAGAAGGGAATCAGTGAGTGGCTCTGGCCGGTCTTGGGGATGTCCCACTGTGGATCTGGGACAGCTTCTGGGGTGAAAGATGTAGCACCAAGGCTAGGACTGGATCATCTTAGCGGACAAGGGACATCCCAAGATGGGGATGGGGCAACTTGGGGAATGAGGGATGTCCTTCTGTGGGTCTGGGGCATCCTGGGGGACAAGGGACATCCTACTATGGAGCCGGGGCATCTCAAAGGAGAAGGGACATCGTGGCATGGCTCTGGAACGTCTTGAGGGCCAAGGGACATCCTGCCGCAGATGTGGAGCAGGGCTGCTTCACCTCATGGGTGGGTCACTCATCTCCAACCTGACCTCACCCCACAGATGGTGTCCAGGAGGAGAAGGTGAAGGCATCAAACCTCTCTGACATTGTCCCCAACACGGAGTCGGAGACGAGAGTCAGCATCCAAGGTGAGAGCGGAGGAAGGGACATGTGGAGATGAGCTGGGAAGGGTGGGACATCCTGGTCTTGACATGTCCCCTTCTTTTGGTCCAGGCAACCCTGTGTCCATCCCGGTGGTGAAAGCCATTGAAGGGACCAAGCTGAAGCACCTCATCGTGACGCCATCAGGGTCTGGGGAGCAGAACATGATCGGGATGACGCCCACGGTCATCGCCACCCACTACCTGGACAGCACGTTGCAGTGGGAAGCCTTCGGCATCGACCGGCGCGCTGAGGCCATCAACTTGATTAAAAAGGGTGGGACCATCTCCCAAAGGGTGGGACCATCTCCCAGAGGGTGGCCCCATCCCCTGGGTTCCTCTCTAGGGCTGCAGAACGTCACCATCGTCCAAGGTGCTGAGAAAACCGGCACCACTGAAGATGACGTGCCTTGGGTGCTACTGCTCTGGGTGTTTCCAGAGCTGCTGGTTTGTGGTGGGGTGTGCTTCAGAGTGGGCTGGTGGCCTGAAACCACCTCGGATTGGCTGGGTACTCCTTTTGCTGGCCAAGAGGTGGAGGAGGACACTGATGTCCTGAAGTCACACCAAGGTGCTCCTTGTGTTGGCCAACAGCCGGAGGGCATCGGTGGCCTGAAGCCACCCCCGGCTGCAACTTCTGTTGACCAACCACCATCTCCTCACCAGGGTACACCCAACAACTCGCTTTCCGGAAACCCGACAACTCCTACGCCGCCTTCATCAACCGCCAATCGAGCACCTGGTGAGGGTCACGCTGCCACCACCACCATCATGTGGGTCCCAGGGGCAGGGTCGGCCATGATGCTAACGTCCTCCTGTCCCCAGGTTGACCGCCTACGTGGCCAAAGTCTTTGCCATGGCCATCAAGCTGATCGACATTGAGCCCGAGGTGGTTTGTGGGGCCATCAAATGGCTCATCCTGGAGAAGCAGAAGCCAGATGGGAGTTTCCATGAAAATGGTCCTGTCATCCATAAGGAGATGGTGGTATGGGGGGGATCCAACCCTGTCCCCGCTGGTGGCCAAAGCCCCATTGTCTTGAGGGGGATGGACTTTTGGGATGAGCTCTGGGGAAAGGCCTGTGCTGGGTGGGCAGAAGGTGCTGTGACCACCACGCTCCTGAGGTTTGCTCCCTCTGCTCTGTGATGCAGGGAGGTTACCAAGATGATGAGACCAAGGTGTCACTGACGGCCTTTGTCCTCATCGCGCTGCTGGAGGGCTGGGATATCTGCAAGGACCATGTCAATGTGAGTGGCTGGAGTTCTCAACCAGGGTGGGGACAACTGGCACCTGCCACAGAGAAGGACGGTGCTTCAAGAAGAAGCGCCCAACCCTTAGAGCTGTCACCCGAGAATCCAACACCACTGGCTTTTTTTGCCTAGAACTTGGACATGAGCATCAACAAAGCTGCTGAATACCTTGCCCGGAGGTACCAGTCACTGTCCCGCCCCTACACGGTGGCCCTGACCTCCTACGCCTTGGCCATGACAGGGAAACTCAAAAGCGAAGAAGTTCTCATGAAGTTTTCCAAAGGTGATGTCTCAGCTGGGGGGACAAAACTGGGGTTGGGGGGGTGGACATGGGAGAGGTATCTATGGGTTACCTGGTGAGGGAGAAATCATCTCTAGAGGGTTCTGAGGGACTCACGTCTCCTCAGAGGGTCAACGGTGGGAGGAACGTAACGCCCACACCTACAACATCGAGGGGACCTCCTACGCCTTGCTGGCCTTGTTGCAAATGGAGAAGCCGGAGCTGACGGGACCGGTGGCCCGGTGGCTTACCCAGCAGAACTACTATGGTGGTGGCTACGGATCCACTCAGGTGGGCTACAGACCCTGCTGGCACCCATGGGTGCTCTGCTGGCACCCACCGCCATGGAGAAGTGGGGCAGGGAGATAGAGCTTGAGGGCTTTGTTGAGGGTCGTTGTCTGACCCTGGGTACTCCAGGAACATGACGTGTCTCTTGGGAGACACCTCTGGTCCTGTGGAACCCCAAAGGCATTGTGGGACCGCTCGGGGCTTGGGTGTCACCTCAGGGCCCTTGGCACCCCCAGGGACATGGCCTGTCCTTGGGGAACAACCCTGGTGCCACGGGATCTCCGGGGCTTTGGAAAGCCCAAAATACCCATCCCTGGGGAACAGGCTCTGTCCCTGGGGACATCCCTGGAGCCTGGGGGCTCTTGGGGACATGACGTGTCCCTGGGGTCACCTCTACACCACGGGGACCCTGGGGGACAGGTCCTGCCCTTTTGGTCCCCTCCGCTCCACAAGACCCAGAGGGTACCTTCTGGATGCTATCAGGTGTCCCCAACCCTTGGGGTCACCTTGCTCTGGGGGGCACCAGCGGCCTTTGTGCCAGCTCCATCTGGTGTCCCCAAGCCCTGGTGACACAGGTGCCCCTGCAGGCCACCATGTTGGTGTTCCAAGCGTTGGCCCAGTACCAGGTGGCAACTCCACGGCAACTCGACCTCAACCTCGACGTGTCGGTGCTGCTGCCACGTCGGGCCAGCGCCATCACCTACCGCATCGAGAACCGCAACGCCCTGGTGGCACGTTCTGCTGAGGTACCGTCGCCCTTCTCGCCCTTCTTGCCCTGGTGACCCTCGTCACCGCTGTCACCGTCACCCTGAGGACCATGGGTCCATGGATGGACCACCGTCACCCTGCTGGTGCCGTCCATGGGATGTCCCTGTCCCCTCTGTGTCTCTTCATGGCCCAGGACAATGTTGTCCCCTCACTGTGGTTTCTGGTGTCCCTGCCTCTTCTGTGTGCCCTCCACGTCTGTCCCCTCTGTGCCCTTCCAACGCTTGGGATCTCCAGTCTTCTTCAATATTTGTGTCCCCTTCGTGTCTTGCAGTGCTCTTGTCCCCTCCGTGTCCTGGGGTGTCCCTGTCCCTTCCACGCTCTCTCCATGGTCCCGTGTGCC
>JANVCC010000300.1:0-12567 GCA_025345505.1 Todiramphus chloris collaris | reverse complement strand
TGGAATTAGGAATCAATTTGCAAGTGGATCAAGAGAAATTAAGAGCAAAATTATGCTTATTAACTGCAGAAGATGAAGCCAAAATTAATCCAGAAACTTGGTACAGCCCTGGATCGGTGGGGAAGTGAAATATCAAACCGATCTCAGTCTCTGTAAGAGACCGAGATCAGCCCATCAGGGTAAGACAGCATCCCGTCTCTAGGGAAGGGAGGGAAGGGTTGCAGCCAAC
This sequence comes from Todiramphus chloris collaris, assembly GCA_025345505.1. NCBI lineage: Eukaryota > Metazoa > Chordata > Aves > Coraciiformes > Alcedinidae > Todiramphus > Todiramphus chloris. The sequence goes on along the minus strand of JANVCC010000300.1, from coordinate 12,338 downwards.
AGTTGAGAGACTGCTGCCCCAAGGGAGTTTAGAACCCTGCACGTCCCCACACAATACTCCCAGTTTGCCCGTAAAGAAATCGGATAGGTCTTACCGTTTAGTACAAGACCTGAGGGCTGCAAACGAAGGAACGATCACTCGGTTCCCTGTGGTGGCCGATCCACACACTGTACTCAATCAGTTAAGTCCTGGCTACAAATGGTACCGTGTCATGGATTTGAAAGATGCCTTTTGGGCTTGCCCTTTGGATGAAAAATGCAGGGACTATTCTGCCTTCGAGTGGGAGGACCCTGAAACCCGTAGAAAACAACAATTAAGGTGGACTGGTTTACCCCAGGGATTCCCAGAATCCCCAAACTTGTTTGGGAAAGCCTTGGAACAACTATTGGAGTCTTGTGAATTAAGTCAGGGATTAATTTTAATACAATATGTGGACAATCTATTGATTGCGGGAAGGACTCGAGAAGAAGTTAGAAATGAGAGTATAAAATTGTTGAATTTCTCAGGTATTAAGGGATTAAAGGTTTCTAAATCTAAATGACAGTTTACTGAAGAAGAGGTGAAATACTCGGGGCATTGGCTCACGAAGGGACGCAAGAAATTAGATCCCGAAAGAGTAGAAGGAATTTTATCTCTAACAGCAGCTACTAATAAAAGACAAAGAAGACAGCTGGTGGGATTCTTGGGGTATTGTCGGCAGTGGATAGAAAATTATAGTAGTAAGGTAAAGTTTTTGTATGAGAAATGAACTAAAAATGGGCTGGTAAAATGGACCCCTGAAGATGAGGAGCGCTGGGAGAAATTAAAGCAAAACCTAATAGAAGCACCGGTTCTCAATTTACCTGATACCCAAAAACCCTTCCAGCTCTTCATCAGTGTGGATAACGGAACGGCTTCTGGGGTTCTGACCCAAGGGTGGGCAGGGCACAGAAAGCCTGTAGGGTATTATTCTAAGATACTGGATCCTGTAAGCCGTGGGTGGCCCACTTGTTTACAGGCAACAGTGCCTACTGCAGTCTTGGTAGAGGAAGCTGGAAAAGTCACTCTGGGAGGTGAATTAAACATATATACCCCCCATAACATTCGAGGGGTATTGCAACCACGGGCAGGTAAGTGGCTCACAGACAGCCGGTTGGTGACATACGAGGGAATTTTGATTAACTCTCCTAGGCTAGAAATGGAAACCACCTCTATTCAGAATCCAGCCCAATTTTTATATGGGGAACCTAGAGACGAATTAACTCACCATTGTCTCCAACTAATAAATTTGCAAACTAAAATAAGGGAGGATTTGGAAGACAATGAGCTGGATGAGGGAGAAAAGTTATTCGTGGACGGCTCTTCACGAGTGGCTGAGGGACAAAGCAAGTCCGGATATGCTATCATAGATGGGTATAGTTTTCAGACTAAAGAATCAGGACCCTTACATCGGACTTGGTCCGCGCAGGCGTGTGAACTATGTGCTGTGTGGAGAGCATTGGAACTTTTAGAAAACAAGGTCGGAATGATCTATACAGACTCAAAATCCGCCTTTGGTGTGGTACATACTTTTGGAAAGATTTGGGAAGAGAGAGGCTTAATTAACACCCAGGGGAAGGGACTAGTCCATGAAAAACTGATCCTAGAGGTTTTAAAGGCTTTAAGAGGTCCCCAGAAGGTAGCTGTGGTCCATGTAAAAGGACACCAAAAGGGACTGACCCATCCTGTGAGAGGAAACAATCTAGCTGATGTAGAGGCAAAATGAGCAGCGCTGTTAATAATCCAGACTCTGGAAAAGGAACCTGAAAGATTAGAATTTGATAAGACCTTTACTCTCCAAGAACTGGAAAAGCTAAAACAAATTGGAGCAATAAGAGACGGTGAGAAGTGGCTGCTATCAGATGGCAGAGAAATTCTTCCCAAAGGGTTAGCATGGGGAATGCTGAATAAATACACCATGGAACTCCTTGGGGAACTCAAGCTTTGGTGGATCAGTTTGAGACAATTATGCCTGTCTTGGGATATATGGTCTAGCTAAAAAGATTCTAGGAGGATGTTTACTCTGCCACAAGGTGAATAAACGACAACTTAGGGAAAAGGTTCAAGAAGGCCGTGAACTGGCTAAAAGACCTTCCGAGAAAATACAGGTAGGTTTTACCGAGCTGCCGAGAGTGGGGAGATAGCAGTATTGATTACTCTGGGTTGATCATCCTGCGCATTGTGTAGAAGCTTTTCCGGTAGTAAAAGCTACTGCAAAGACAGTTATTAAAATCCTCTTGGAAGGAATTATTCCGAGATATGGAACTATTGCAGTAATTGACTCAGACTGAGGCCCACATTCCACATCTAAAATAATTACAGAAATAACTGGACTGTTTGGCACAAAATGGGAATATCATAGCCCCTGGCACCTGCAGAGTTCTGGGAGGGTAGAAAGAATGAATGGGGAAATAAAGAAACACCTAACTAAACATGGTGGAGACAAAAATGAATTGGGTTAAATGTTCACCCTTGGCTTTGCTCTACATCAGGACTCAGCCAAGAACCGATACTGGTACATCCCCTTTTGAAATGCTGTATGGAATGCCTTACGACTTTGGATTATTGATAGAACACCCAAAGGCTGAGGATAAGATCTTAACAGAATATATATTAGAACTGACAAAAAGGAGACAGGAGTTAAGGAAAAAGGGGTTAGTAGCACAAAGACCCCTTTGGATACGTCCATACACCAAATTCAACCTGGTGACCAGGTACTGGTAAAAACCTGGAAAGAAACTTCTCTGACCCCTCGGTGGGAAGGACCTTTTGTTGTTTCACTCAGCACAGATACTGCTGTACAGACCGTGGAAAAAGGATGCACACACGCCAGTGGGATCAAAGGACCCCTTCCTCCGGAAAGATGGACTGTGAGTGGGGAGCCAGAAACACTGAAGCTGCGATTTTCTAAGAAAAGGTAAAACTTAGAGGACTATTTTAGGTATATGAAAAGCCCAAATGAGTGATCCCGGGAAGCCCTGAATCGACGACAACAACGGTGGCTTCCGACTGTGGGACTTAAGGAAGTGTCGCCACTCGATGAGGATGAGGAGGCTCCTTCAATAGCAGAAGAGATTATTGAAAATTCGGACCTTTATTCTTAGAACAAGAAGTTCCAAGACTTGTTAAGTAGTAATTGTGTTTGTAGAAACTCTTTGTGTGAATACTGGGCACATTTAAATGTGGGAGGTATAAATTAATCTGGGTGGTGAATGGGGTGATCGTTGGGTTAAAGGTTGTATTTGATGTTTGTTAAGATAAATATTGTTATAAAAATTTATAGCAACATTTAAATAATACAATAGAACCGCAGTGGACAACTGTAGAGGGGCCCACTGATAACCTGAATCAAAACAAAAGGTTCGTCATAGAAAATAAGGAAAACTGGGATCTTGGCGCAGTCCACTGGGTAACCCACGTCAGGGGAATGAGGAGAAAAACCTTAGGGCAGAACGTGGTAGCTGTAAGCTTTGCTAAAGGAGACCCAGAAAACTCCCCTGAAAAATACCTGCTGCTGCCGAGAAGATACTGAGATCCTGTTGCTCTCTGCAAAAGAGTAGACGAGGAAGGCAGAGAGGTATTGAATGGGGGGAAATGAAGGCTGGCATTTTGTTAGTAATATTAATTACAGCAACCACAGGTAATGAACATCAACCCTTAGAAGGGACCTTAAGTAGAGGGGAGGATCAGGAACTGATTCAGACCATAACAACACCAGGAGCACCCACTTTTACCCGTACCCTTTGTCAGATGGTACCTGTATCTCCTCGCCGGGAGTTAATAGGATTTTAGTTTTGCCCCAGCTCCAACCCGGGGAGAGGCTGTTGTAACCACCCTAACAATATTATTGTGCCTATTGGGGATGTGAAACTATAGCCTCAGACTGGAAACCAGGGGCAGGACCTGACAGGTACTTGAAAGTACAGTGGGGACCTTACGGGTGCACCCCCCCCAAAAAAGATTCGGTCAGGAGGAATTAGGGGACGTGGGATGGAGACTACTGGGAGTTGTAAATACCTTATGTTAAACGTGACACAGCCACAAGGCCCAGGATGGATCTTGGGAAGAACGTGGGGAGTACGATATTGGGAACCTGGGACTGTCTATCAGGGGGACTGATATGTATCCAAAAACATGAGATAAGGATGCCACAAGTAGTGGGGCACAATCAAATTATTGAAAGAAATGAGGGTAAAGAAAAGGAGACAGAGGCAGAAAACCCCATAACATTAGCCCCAGTCACCTCCGAGAGGTATTTAACTTCTGAAAGCACAATGGGGAAGCATCCCAAGCTGATGAACCCTTTTGGACTGTAATGCAGGCAGCATATCAAGACTTACACATAACAAGTCCAAATTTCACCACCTCCTGTTGGTTATATTATGACATGAAGCCCCCTTTTTATGAAGGAATTGTTGTGTCATCTCCTTTTAATACCTCTGTCAAAAATGTCCCTTCCAGATGTAACTGGAAGGAACGGAAAACGGGACTTACTCTCCAACAGGTCAGGGGAAGTGGTTGGTGTGTAGGAAAGGTGACTGGGAGGAGGAGAGCCCTATGCGCCAATCAAACGCAAACCTTCCCATCTAACATGAAATGGGTTCTGCCTAGTCCTGGGGCAGGGTGGGTTTGTCCATCGCTGGACTAACACCTTGCCTGTCCACTGCGGTTCTTAAGAAAAATGACTCAGAGTTTTGTATACAAGTTGCTGTGGTACCCAAGATCCTTGTACGTGAAGAGGATGTTCTGTATTTACACTGGGACAACCTAGGACATAGCATTCATAAACGGGAACCACTCACTGCAATTACCATAGCTCCCCTGCTTGGCTTGGGAGCCGCTGGAGCCGCCACCAGCATAACTTCTTGGTGCAACAACAACAGTCTCAGCTCTCTAAGAGCTGCGGCAGATGAAGATCTGGCCTGAAATAAAAAGCTATCTCTTATTTAGAAAAATCATTAACCTCATTATCGGAGGTAGTTTTACAGAATAGGAGAGGATTGGAACTATTGTTCTTGCAGCAAGGGGGATTATGTGCTGCCTTGGGTGAGGAATGTTGCTTTTATGCTGACCGTACAGGGGTAGTAAGGGACTCATTACCCAAGGTGAGAGAAGGATTAGAGAAAAGAAAACGAGAAGCTCAGTCCTCTTGGTACGAGTCTTGGTTTAACCAATCACCATGGCTGACTACTTTAATTTCTACTCTGGCAGGGCCCCTTTTAATGTTATTCTTGACTCTATCTTTTGGACCCTGTATTATTCATAAAATCCTAACCTTTGTTAAAAGTCGATTGGAACAAGTGAAACTAATGGTGATGGAACAATCAGAGCTGGAAATGAGGATTATGCAAAATGGAAATCCTGAATTGGAATTAGTGAGGCACTATCAAGGTTTGATCAGCAAATTATTTATAAATAAAAGGGGGAATTGTAATAAGCACAAAAGGTAATTTGCTAATCAAACCAATGAGGCGAGGGGAGCTGCCTCAGGTGGGAATGTCCGAGGTGTAATGAAGAAAACTGGATCATTCGTGTCAGGAAGATGTGGCAATGGGGGAATGCTGTTAAAAGGGAACAGGTAAACCAATCGCTTGGGCTGGTTTGCTCTCATAAAAGCACCAGATCAGGTATGGAAAGGCACCAAATGTATCCTGCCCTGCTGGGGACTCGGCTCTCCAGGACATCATCCCCGCTCCCACCGGATACAGGCCTGGCCGAGGCCTGAGTTGGAAATGTCACCATAAATCCTGGTTTAGTAGCCTTGTAAACTGTAGCTTGTTTTACACAGCCGTAAACTGTGGGGTTTTTTCCTACAGAGCTGTAAATTGTGTTTTGTTTTACACAGTTGTAAACTGTGCTTTGTCTTACATAGTTATCAGCTGTGGTTTGCCTTCCATCACTGTAAGCTGTAGCCTGTCTCACACAGCCTGGAGAGTTACCAAGGCTCTCATCAATCCTGCAGCCTGTCTGGTGTATGTTATAAGTTAGATTCACGAATTTATGTGAGTCACAGCCAATACAAAATTTAAGAATTTATTAAGCAAGCGACAGCAAGCAAAACAGCGCTGGGCGACCGGGGAGACGCAGCTCCGCCAACGGTGCGCAAAAGATGCCAAGTAAGCAGGGATTTATTACACTAAATCATGCATATCCAACAGCATTAACTACATATTCATTGTGTGGGGTTGGATTATTATAATCAGGTCCAGGAACTCATTATCAGGGGTCTCCTCCCTTTGCCACTTGCGCATTGGTGTCTGGTGGTCGTGGGCCGGGGTCTTCAGGAGGAAGGCCCCCAGTCTTCCTCGCAGTGTGCTTTTCACCTTTTGTCTCAAAACGATGAGTCAGGAACCAGAGGGTTGGTGTGATCTGGCTGATCTGCAGGGAGGCTCTCCTGTCTCCTGTCTCCTATCTTCCTGTCTGGGAGTTAGTTCCCTTATCTACAAAGACCAAAATACACAAGACAGGCTACAGGATTTAGGAGAACCTTGATAACTTTCAAGGCTATGCGAGACAAAGCACAACTTACAACTATGTAAAACAAGCTACAGTTTACAAGGCTACCAGGCTAGGATTTATGATGACATTTACAACTCAGGCCTCAGCCAGGCCTGTATCCGGTGGGAGCAGGGATAATGTCCTGGAGGGCCGAGTCCCCAGTATAGCAGAATACATTTGGTTCCTTTCCATACCTGACTTGGTGCTTTTATTAGAGCAAACCAGCTTAAGCAATTGGTACAAAGTTTGATGAACAAACAATTCACAGTTTATCACAGTGTAGTCTGGGTCTGTGTAGATAAGGGAAACTAGCTCCCAGACAGGGAGCAATACAGGAGAGCCTCCCCCAGATCAGCCAGGTCACACCAACCCTGTGATCTCTGACTCAGGCAGCTCTGCATTTTGAGACAAAAGGTGACAAGTGCACTGCAAGGAAGACTGGGGGCCTTCCTCCTGCAGACCCCGGCCCACGACCACCAGACACCAGTGCGCAAGTGCCAAAGGGAGGAGACCCCTGATAATGAGTTCCTGGACCTGATTATAATAACCCAACCCCACAGAATGAAGATGCAGTGAACGCTGCTGGATGTGCAGGATTTAGTGTGATAAATGCCTGCCTGCTTGGCATCTTGTGTGCGTGTTGGTGCAGCACAGACTCCCCGCGCACCCAGCGCTGCTTGCTCATTCCCCATCACTAATAAACTTTTACCTTTTTGATTTCAAGACAATTTGGGTCTCCTTTATAACAATCTGCGCGACTTAGACCTGAAGTTGGCAGCTTATGGCCTGGCTTCCTTTCCAAATTGTGACCGTCCTAACAACTCTGCTCTTTTAAGCTCACTGCGAACAAATCCAACAATGCCCCATACCTAAAATCTCTCAAACAGAAAAATGAAGACTAAGAGCACGATTCCGAGTTATAAGGACCTTCTCTGAAGAGCTGCACTGCAAAGAGCATCAAGGTTCCCAGGAAGAATGCGGCAACACAGTTTGGGATCTGCAAGTTTCTGTGATGTACGCTGTCAGGCACCAGAGTGTTCTACAGAGAGCAGAAATCTAAAGCTGCCTGAACTTTATTTTCAGAAGGGAAGAGTAAAACTAGAATAAGGGTGGGGATTTTGAGGGAGCCACTTCCTCTGAAGAGGCCCTCACAGGTCACATCATCTGCATTTGGCAGGTGAATTCACTGCCACGAGTCACAGAATACAGGGAGGATGGTGGCAGTGCTGCTGTACAATTCCAAAGTGCCAATAACTACAATGAGCAAACATCTGAAGTAACGTTTGGCTGCGATTTGTTCTGGTTTCCCCATGGATTCTACCTGCTTGCTTTAGTGATGATTTCAGCTGGCTGCACAACAGGCTGCACCAGGAGAGCAGTGCATGCAATGCCATTCTCCACAATACCTGCTGGAACAAATTTATAAAGCCTGTTTTGTTGCCAAGTATGACTAAGGAAACTTTATAAACACAGCTACTACTGCTGACATCCAACTGCTAGCTTCACAACTATTTTAATGACTTCGTGAGTCATCGCACCAGAATCAAGAGAGCTACAGCACCAAATTATAGCAGCCGTGACCCCAGCATCAGCCGTACAGGAGAGCAGGGCACCACTAGGCACATTCAGTAGGGAAAATCTCATCCAGTAGGATCTCCTCGATGCTGAGCCGGTAGGATTTTGTGCACATGCAATGTATTGCAAAAGGAGCAACCAGCAAAGCAAGCACAACTTTCAGGCTGTGGCAAAAAAGGTCTCTGCAGTGACAGCAACTGCCAGAAAACACTGCTAACGAGGTAACTGCTGCTGTGCTTCGTGCAGAAAAACCTACCACACATTCCTCCTCTGAGGAGGTTTCTTCATTTTCAGTAAATAAAATTAGCAAACATTAGAAGTAGGAATGGAAACTAAACGTGAAAAATAACACAGAGACATTTCAGAACAGCAAATACAAGGGGCATGTTACAGTTCCAGAGTCAGTCCCAGACAGGCCTTTCCACGCAAGAGAAATGCCTGTGGAAAATATCCTGCACAATCTGGGGAAAGGAAGAATCTTCACACACTGCAGGAGCAGAAACCAGTCTCAAAAAAGAAAAAGAGTCCAGAAGTTGCTTCAGGAGAAAGAAAAAGGAAAAGAAATCCTCCCAATTTCACCTAGTAATCCACCGAGCCTTAAAGCAAGATGGCTTTATCAAGCCTGTTATCCATTCATCTAAGATGACACTTAATGCCTTTAAGCATTCCTTTGAAAGAACATATTCAGTCACTCCAAAGGAACTTCACCCTTTTGCATCCCGAGAAGAAAAAAAAAAGCAGCAAAAAACTGCTGGGTCAATCTGCTTTGAACAACCTCTTTTTTCCCTTGCTGTCCGTAGGAAAGAGCTGGGATATCCTGATACACACATCAGGCACTGGGGAAGGGAGCAGGGGAAGGCTGTCAGAGAGCACAGAAGGGGGTTTTTTAGCAAAAAAGTTTATCTGGAGGACAGGGGAGAACCATCTTTCACCAGCTCACGGGTAACTCCGTACCCGAGCCTGCACAACCTGTATCCTGGCACATTCCCAGAAACACTGACCGCTCAGCAGTGCCTGGGTTGGAGAGACAGGGTCTGCCCAGGGAGGCAGCAGCCCCCCGGGACGGAAACGCAGCCCCCTCCCCCCCGCATGCTCGGCACTGTGAAACTAAGGGGCTTTCAGCAAAGATGAGGAGTGGGAGTAACCGCTCTTTCCTAAATATCTCTATAAAACAAGGCAAACCAGCAGCACTCCCCACGGCAGCACCAGCAGCCCGCCAGGAACCCAGCCCAGGCTCTCGGGCTCCCGGGGAGCAGGGAGGGCGCGATGGCCTCCCCGCCGCCCCGGAGCCAGCGCAGCCCTCACCTGGCAGTGCCCGGCGGGAAGGCCCGCAGCACAGCCCCCTGGGCAGCCGGTCCCGGTGTCCAGCAGGGTCCCTGGAGACAGCAGGGCCAGGAGAGCAGGAGACGCAGCAGGGCCGACCCCTCTCCCAGCCGATCCCGGTGTCCAGCCGCATCCTCGGGAGGCAGCAGGGCAGGAGAGCAGGACACGCCATGGGGATGAGGTCTCTGCACCACGAGGGCAGCTTCTCCTCCCCTCGAGGGCAGGGAGCGAAACAAGGGCCCCAGGGCCCCCCACCCCCTCCATTCGGCTGCTGGGCCCCTCCCCTGTGGCCTTTTGTCTCTTAAGCACAGCAATTTACCTCCCTGACCAACAAGCATGGAAAAGTTCTTTAAGAGAAGAAGGAAAAGGGAGAACTCCCCAACCCCCCAGGAAGCATTTAAACAGAGAGAGAGTATAGTGATAATCAGCGAAGTCAGGACCTGTCTGTGAATGCAGAGCAACTCCATCACAATGAGAGATGCTGATTTTCCGGTGTTTAATGTCCAGTGCTGACATTCTCCTGTAATAGATAAGCCCTGAGCCAAAGCCCACCGAAGGGATTTAAAAACTCTTACCCAGCATGTTTTAAGTCAGCTTTATAACATGGTTAATGTTGCTATGCTAGTAAGCGAGGAAGCACAGATTCAGAAAAGTCTTCCCTGCAGCAGAAAGACTCAGTAGTGTGCATCCATGGTAATCTGTGACCCACGTTACCACCTATACCACTGCCACAGGATTTTTACTTCTTCCAATAATACACCTGGTATTGACCGCTGTCAGAAAGGAGGTTCTGGCCTCAGGGAACCTGGGGTCACATATACCTTCATGTGGAAAAGAAAACAGGGTTCCCTTTGTTAGGTCTGTTTCTTACATTTGATAATTCTGGAGTCACTTGAACACAACAGTGAGCTCACCCTAATATAAAACTGCGATGCTTTCTGTTGGTACCTCTTCACTGTTTTCACTGGAGATGAGGCTGGCATGAGAATCAGGACCACTCTGATGTGAATCTTTTCGCACTTTCCCAAGACAAGATCGTGTCATGATTTCTAATTTTCATTCTATGCATCGAGTTTTGATACTGAACCAACTGTTCACCAAAAAAATTTTGATCAAGAGCAAAATGACTATATCACAGAACAAGAATTATTAAGGAATGAAACAGAAGAGAAAGTACTAATAGTTTATGATTATTTGACAATATTTTTTTCCAAAATTACAGATGAAGCACTTTCATATCACACAATAGATATAATTAAAGTCTGCATGCCACAGTAGTTAAAATTATGATGCTTCTACAATTGCTATGAACTAAATTTTGAAATGGTTTCATTCCTCGTCTATATGCATAAGCAAAGATGACATGGGTGAAAATTATTCTGATAAAGAGATATTTACAAGAGCTGAGCTGAAACATCTTTTGCTTGATTCTTGATTCTTGGATTGGTGGACCTGACTACTATGATAATTTGCTAGGTGTTTGCCAAGTGTTTGCCGAGGAAAAAGTTACATTTATAAACCAGAATTGCCATTTATAAATCAGAATAATACAAGAAAACTTTTTCTTTTCTTTTCTTTTCTTTTCTTTTCTTTTCTTTTCTTTTCTTTTCTTTTTTTTCTTTTCTTTTCTTTTCTTCTCTTTTCTTTTCTTTTCTTTTTTAATACAAAATAGAGGTTTTGAATACGTGCTAATATTTTGGTCATTAGAAATAAGAAGATGCAGACTTGTGAAGGCAAAGTCAAAGAGATTTGTCTATAATATGAACTTATTATTCAGGATGACCTTATTTAGATGTCCTTTTTATACATTCAGTACAATAAAAACAAATATTTGTGGAGACGTGTGAATTTATGGATTCACTGGCTCACCAGTGAATTGTTCTAGTGTTCTGCCAGTGTAAAACAGTGTTGAGGAAGACTCATAATATTTACCTTTTAAGTGTAATCAGGTATCCAAATGAGATAAATTGCATAAGTAATTATTGTGGATGTAAAAATGTGTTCACAATTTACATCTGTAAATTATGGGGAAAAGGTAGCCCATACTTTCCTATCTCTATCTATCTTCTGTATTGGTACCCAATTCCAGGGCTAGGTCACAGTTTGTAATAGCAACACTGTAAATCAGTTTTGAACACTATGACTTTGGCCAAGTGGTTGCCACTTCACTATAATCTTTTAATAGACTGTTACCTGCCAAGCTGAATTTCTGCTGTGATACCAGAAACTGTTCTTTAACATTGTGATGCTCAGAAACAAAGTAAAAATTAAATGAAAAGGCACATTGTGGTTTTCCAGCAGTGAAATGAAAATAAACTATGAATTAGCTATTAGATACCTGACTATAGTCATTCGCTGGCTAAAGTTTGCCATATGGAGAGGGGAGGGTAATTTCAATAAAAGGGGTTTGACTCTGTGTAAGTCTGTTCCATGACAGAATTTTCCCTTTGTCCTCTTCAGTGGGGACGTTTCAAGCCTTCAGACAATTTGATGAACAACAGCTTCTGCCCTCATATATAGACAGAAGCTGTGATGCTCACAAGAAAAGATCAGCACGCTCTGGGATAACAACAACGTTTTCTAGATTAGTAAAAGAACAGTGACAAATCACAATCATATAGTGCTTCCTTGCTAGCTCATTAGCAACGAATTTGGCTTATTAAAGAATAGTTTGATAAGGATATGACTACATTTGAATTAAATAAAATAGTTTATTGCAGAAACATTTCTGATGGTGTATAGTTCCATCAACATGTTAATAGAAAGTCAGCCAGGTGTATCATTATTCTTTCTATTGCCTTCAAACTTATGCTTTAGAAAACTTTACTCAAATCAACCTTTCCATTTGATACCTGCAAAGCATATAAAATTAGGAGGCAGAAAAGTTGTTGTATCCAGTTTACAAGAACATCTTGCCATTGATT
>JANVCC010000299.1:0-20143 GCA_025345505.1 Todiramphus chloris collaris | reverse complement strand
TGAGGGGTTAGGTACCCAGCGGTACAAGTTCCTGTCCAATTTACAGGCAGGGCCTTTCTGGCAAAGCCCTCCCCCCATAGCCACCACCAACCCTGTGGTAGCTTACAAAACTTAGCGTAGGGGAGGCCGTAGAGTCCAGACCACGACTTGGAGGAATAATACAAAGCAGTGTACGGGTTTTCCCCAACAACAATCAATAAACGGTGCAGAGAAAGGTGTTTAGGCATAGACGTTCTATTGCCAGTTACTTTGAGGCCCAACTGGGTATCAAGAAGAGAAAAGGAAAAGTGAGTATCAAGGGGAAAAGATAGGGGGAAGAGAGAGAAAGCTGGAAAGAAAGATTTTCAGCACCCCTGGATCCAGTGCCATCTCACAGGATCAGTCCAAATCTTGAGTTCTTTGGTGGTGGGCACACACCAGATCTGTCCCTTTAGACACCTGGGCTATGGGTGTGTTTACAGAGGAAGCACAGAGAGGCAGTGGCAGTTTGCAGGAGCTGCTTCTACTGTGGTGTCTGCTACAGTTCTCTCCTTGGAGCAGTCACCGTGGTTAGGGAAGAAGTAGTTAACTCGGGGGAAGGACACCATCTGGCCTGAGCAGAATTTCTTTCTTCCCAGTGTTAATTTATCTGGAGGGAGACCGAGGTGGATGGAAGAGCCACTGAGGGCCGTGGAGGGCCACTGACACCTCTTCCCTCCATACAGGCCTAGTTGGTTCTCCCTTCAGATCTCACCCCCACAGAAGGTTTGAGACATTAATAGTCAGGCTCCTACAGGTAATTAAAAAAACCAAATTACCTCTGAACTGCAATAAAAAGTTTCTAAGGGATTTGCTTTCCATATAGCAAAAGCTTTATGTAATGTGTAACGGACAGCACTGCAGGCTACTTCAGAAAAATGGATTCCCCACTAGCCTGAAAACAATGATAAAAGCATATCAAGTGTTTGATCATTTTGTCTTACAGAGAGGTATTGAAATTATCTGGGAGATGTTCAGATCTGCAGCATTCCAAGGGCATTCACAGCAGCATGTCCCACACAACAATAGAAATAGGATTAAAATATCAAATAAAAGCACTTAAAGGATTTTATTTGAGCTTTCATAATACATTTCAATAAAGATTTGTTTAATATATGAATAAATATATGTCTAGAAGTAATCTTTATTTAATTACACACAAATAACATGTAATAAAGAAAACACAGTAGGGAAGTCACTGAAGATCAGCAAAATTTGTCATTTCTTTCTTCATTTCCTAAGTAGAAAAAACAAACAAACGTAGCGGTCAGCATGAGTAAAAGCTTGAGAACCCCGTTCACTTCTTCATAAAAAAGAATAAAGAATTGCTTAGTGACTGTGAGTAGTTCGTAGGGAAGACGTGTGACCATCATCACAATGTCTTCCTCTACCCCCTAGCTTCCAACATATCCATCCTCATGAATCCAAACTAGAGAGTAGGCCAGAGACTGTATGGACCTGCATCAAGAGACCACGGATCTGTATCAACAGTGGTTTCAACAGTTAGGAAGAGGAGAGTTCCTGAAAGGCCACAGATAAAATCTGGAAGTGTTACACTCTGAATAATTCCTTGTTCAAGTCTGTCTCTTCAGAGAGCAGGAGCTTGCTCCTGACAGACTTGCACAGTCACTCTGAACAGGAGAGCATTTTTGTTAAAGCTAAAGGTGGAAGTAGAAAAGACAGAAATCAAGTCCCTTTTAGTATAAGCAGTAAAAGTTCAGTCCCTAAAAGCTCACAAGCCCCAAGAGAACAGAAATAGACCCCTTCTCATGCTAAATCCCATCATTATACTGGATGAGGGAAGGGCGCATTTGAAGCCTTTTCCTGCTGACACTGCCAACAACTACGCCAAATACAACACTGGTTTGCAATCCGGATAAATGTCTTCCAGACTGAAATGAAGCAGTCTTGTAACACAGACTACTGACCAGCAAAGAGTAGTGCTCGAGAAGCATGCTGTCCAGAGTGCACAGGTACGTGTATATGCGCAACGCACACGTGCCCAACAGTGACAGAAAGCACTGTAAGACAAAAAGATTTACCTTCAGCAACTTGGTTTTGTCGTGATCTTCCCGATGTTGGTACATGCGTTGACTAAGAACAGCGTACAGTTTGTCCAACTGAAATACATTGAAGTTCTTTGTTTTCACGGTGACATCATGCAACAGTTGCTGAAGAAAAAAGTGGAACAACCAAGATCAGAATAGTGCAAGATCCTTTGCATAGGCTCTTTATGTTTTCAGAAGCTAAACAATAACAATACCACAGAAGTGACATCCCACTTTCTTACATTATTCAATGAAATAGGAGGGACACTTCAGAGAAGAGATGAAACATCTCACAAGATTTAATAGGAGAAAATGAGTTCATTTTTCATACTTCAGCGACAAGGAAGGAAGGCTTTAATTTCAGAGACTATTTCATTACTAATCAACCTATCGCATCATCGATTGTAATTGTGAATCAACTGCTTCCAGAACAGCCTGACGACACACTCCACTCTGTCCTAGAGTTGCTGCCACAGCAAAGGCACAGTTGCATTTCACTAGAAGAACTGTTGCTGCAATGCCGGGCACCATGCAATGGATCTTTGGAAGCCAAGCTACAGATTTTCTGGATACAGCTGCACCCGCTAGAAATGGAAACATCCCTACAGATCACCTTTACCTCTTGGCTGAATGTGTGCTGTGCCTACAGCTCCGCTAGCAGAACACACTGCTCCAGTGTCGCAAGTAAAGGCAGATCAGTTAGCGCCTACCTTTAAAATGAAGAGGGGGTAAACAGCTGAGTGACGCCTTCCACTGCCAGGACTGCTCAGTAGAAACATGTTTTTCTAGAGACTCTTCATCACTCTCAAGATCATCTTGGTCTTTTGGAACTTTATTCTCTTTATTGAATTAAAATCTCCTCCTCTTCCTTGCAATACTTGGAGACTCTTCATTCCTTCTGCGTTTTCTTTCTGACTTATCTATGAAGAGAGATCAGAAAAAAAAAGTAATCCAAAATATTACCAAAACAGGTCTTCCTTCAAAATCCAGCATCCTCATCTTACTTGACTTACAAGGAAAATGTACAGGCAGTACTTCCAACAGCCGCCAAGCTTCAATTCATCAGAAACATTTAGTCTATTTATGGTACTCAGATACAAGCATATGAAAAATTCTGGATAGAAAATTACCACCACAGCAAATACTGTACAGCTATTAACTCACAGTTAGCCAAGTTTTATGTCTCGAGTATCCTCACCTGCATTGTTTTTTGAGGCAGCTTGATTTACAACTGAGTCCTCAAAAAACATTCTTCTTTCTTCAGCAGAAGGCGACTGGATCTTGAAAACTTCATTATCATTAATAAACAATTCTTGCACCTAAAGCGTGAAGAGAAAAAGGTATTTCAGATATAAGGGCAGACATTCATATTCTATTCAACAAAAAAATGAGTACCTTTCTAAATTAAACGGAATAATCACCTGGATAAGACAAACTGTGAGAAGTTACCCTCTTGGCCTTAAAAGGCTAGACTGTCATAGGTTAGCATGGCCAATTAAACCAGCTTCTCTAAGGAACGCCTCTAGAATTAAAACTCAGTGAAGGGAGCATACAGTACACTGATAAAGTGGTGACATTCACCACCTCCGAGACCGCTTTGGTTTGTACTTAACCTGCCTCGCTGTTCTTCACTGTGAACCTTTATGGCAGCTATAAGGGGCAGAGGCAGGGTGCAGCAGACAAATGTGGGCTTTTTGGTAAGGTTTTTATTGTTGCTGGTTTTGTTTTAAAAACGAATTTAAATGAGCTGTCTGAAGTTGCATACTTTCAAGTTTTCCTCCATTTTTCCATTTCCCTCCAGTATGGAAGAAATGTCAAGACTTAGTTTAGAAGGAATTTTTGAACAGAACTTATTGACAGAAATACCTCGTTTGGGAGATCTTCATACTGCACATCAGATGTTGCGAGCAGCAAAACCGGAGCAAACGCTGGAATGCTCCGCAGTAGTGTTACAAAAATAGCTTTCACTGCAGCTCCCACAGACTCCCACCACAAGTGGATATGTGGGATATAAATGATACTTGGTGCTCTCCTTTGAGCTTCTCGCATCAACTGGTAAAACAAAAGCTTGGATGAGTAAACTAAACCATGTAGAACAGGCTAATAAATAACTCCGTATCAGTCAAGCTACCTTACGAAACAGGAGTACCTGAAGTCAAAACATCCCAACAAACCAAGGAAAGAACAACTCCCGAAGAGGAAGGTCAACATACAGCGACGCTCAACAATAAAATGGACTTTCTGACTGAACAGAACCAAATCTGCTTATATTTCATTTTCCTAGTTAAGACACACCAGCGCTCAAATGTAAATGTTCCCTGAATTTTAATGCTTTTACTGCATATACTGCAGCAGTACAAACTGTGTATGCGAATGCAAAAAAAGCAACACTTCCTTTCCCCCAAACCTTCAGTATCTTACAAATTTCAAAAAAACAAAACAACCAAAAAACCCCAGCAAACACCCCCCCCCCTTCCACACACGCACACACACACACAAGAACCGTACAACAAAAAGTGCATGGCACGCGGTCAGGCTGATGCAGAGCCATCTGCCGGGAGCACGGGTTCTTAAGCAGCAATGAAAACGGCTTTCTGGATCCAACCGAGACTGGCAGGATTTTTCTGCCATAAAGAGGGGGGTTTATTAGCAGCACCCCCCAGGTTCCTGAGCTGATAGCAACATCCTTGTATCATCTGGAATGGCAAACATGGCCATGTATAACATCCTTATTCAGGATCATTTGATTCAGAAGCAAAGTGGATTTTCAGACAGAAGTAAACATAACAGTACATTCAAACCTTTAACAATCAATTTCACTTGCCTCACTACTTTCTGTACAGTTCATGAATCCTGTGAGATTAAAGAGAAAAAAAGATACCTGTGCACATGTTGCTTCCACTGATTCGACGCTAGTAAACAAACTGGAAAGATCCAGCGTATAAACTGGAAACTTTTCCAGGGCATGGATTATTGCAGGTGCCAAATCAGAAGCTTGCCTGTATCCTGGCTCTGCAACCAGTAGGAACCGTGGCCTGTAGGCTGCTGGATGGCACTGAGCGTTTCTGGAACAAAAAGAAGAAAAGTTTAAAAATGAAGTGGTGCATAGGCACACAGATGTTAAAAGTTTTTTCATACATATAAAGAGATATATATATTTGTTCTGTAAGTGGTCTTCCTGTTTCAGCAGATAAGAAGGTAGTCTTTGATCAGGCCGCAGAAAGCTCATTTTGTTACAAACTTGTACCGTACCTGCCCTAAGAAATCCTGCCAATCCCCAGCATGCCTGTTATTGGTTTGGAGGGATTAAGTAACAGCTCTTAAATCCCACAGGGCTACTTGTCCAGTCCCCTGTCCCCTTGTCCACTACTTAACACACACAACTGGCCAGTAACCTGGTAGGGGGGAGAACAACTCTCTCCCTCTCCCTCTCTCGGCACACAGTGATCTGGATCTCTTCACAGCCCACTTTTCAATCACCAGTTTTCAGTAGGTTATGATCTGAACTAACTGGGAGATCTCTACACCTGTCAAGTTTGCCCATAATTACTGGACATGGTGGGAAGGAAGGAAGGAAGGAGAAAACCATTTCTACAGAAAAGTTAACACGGGTACTGAAACACTGAAACTGTATCTGAGTAAGTGCACAACTGGACTGATTAAATACAGCAGTACACTAAATCCATATAAGATTTATATTTATTTTATTTAGTGCTTCTAATTGTTTCACCTTTGAATTGTGTCTTTATTTCCTAGCGTGAAACACATTTGTAAAGAGCCTTTTTTTGTCCGTCACAATACTGTTGTACTTGCACTGGCTAAAGCCAAAGACCTAAGGAAACTCAGCAGGTTCAAAGATACTCTGGACAGGACAGCAACAGAACATGAGAAAATCAATGACCCAACAGTGACGACAATAATTATTGTTTCAACTGCTGGCCTGTACAACTTTCATATTAAAATGCCAAAAGATTACCATGCAATTGGTAGGTTAAAAGTACAAAATACAGACAAAGTTTTTTCGCACAAACACTTTCTCAATTTTGTTTCTGCTATATAATTTGCTACTGGTTTAACACTTTTGGAAGGCAGACGGGCAAAAGATGGCTACACAAACCCACAGGGGTTTCTTAGCCAGAAGTACAGAGAGCACGTTTTTTCAGTCTCGAGTCTTTCAAGGAATACCATGGATTAAATCAACACAGCCTAATAGTCTGTGGACCACTTTGACAATCTGAATTAGGAAGAGGGCTGGGCCATTCAGTTTGCTGGGTTCTGGCAGTGGACTCCATTAGAACATTTGTAGTCAGCTGCATCTTCATGCTTAGTTCTTGCAAATATTGATTACTCCTTGATGCACACTTTATTCCACACACACTTTACTCCTTCTTTTACCATCTTTTACCCTCACACAAAACTGCTTACAGACTTACAGCCATCTGAAAAATGTACACATGAAAGAGACAAACATTTACCTGCCAAAACGGAGGAAATTTTCCTTTTGTGTCCCACGCACTTTAGGAGTTTTCTTATCCTCAAAGACTGATGGCGATTCCTTATCACTGTCAGTTGCATAATGTCCTAAAACGTGATTTAAACCACCGGAAAGACAAGAGAGGTTTGTTAACTTGCCTGAATAGTCCATATCCTCCTCTCACATTAATACAGCTTTTAAATCAGTGGTGGGTACCATTTGTCTTTTATTCATTTGAGGGCACCTGCTGAATGCTGTTTTCTGAAGAGTTCATTCTACCACAGACCTAAGGAGACTGCACAAACCTCTAGGAAGCTGTCCTACATCTCATGAATTGCCTAAGGTGTCATCCTTCCATTGGTGACAACTTTTGGTGAATTTTTTTTTTCCCTTAGAATAAAGATGATTAAGAACAACTGCAGTTCCTAGACACCTGGAAAACCCAACATGGCCACTTTTTTCCAGAGCAGGTTCCCCCACTGGATGTGGGGAAATTAAGCGAACGTGTGGTTGCAGATTTCCATTTGTCTAGGACTAGTGAATCAGAATATACAGACCAACACATCTTCCAAATAAGGCTCCTCAAAAATTACTGGAGGAGGACATAATGGAAGGTGGACAACAGAGAGGAGATGCAATTACCAATCTCCTAGCTTCACTGTTTTGCTTTTATTGCTGGGTTCCTGCCTCTGTTTTACCAACACAAACTATTTACCAGCTCTGCTGGGATTACTACTGCTGGGATAATTCTTCGGGGATTAGCATAATAACGAACTATTCATGGATCTCCATTCATCAGGAGTGGAGTGAGTTCATCAGTTTATTTACCCTCACCAGCTGACAGGCTAAACCTGATCAGGGCTGCTGCAGTCAGCGTACACAGGCTGGGAGCTCACATACGCCGTGCAAGCCAAGCCCCAACGTATACACTACTAAAACATTCTGAGCTCACGTGCAAATGTCACGTACGATCCACAAACATTTCAGTTGAGACACTATGGTTAAAAATCACGGTGGCTAAACCAGGATTTAGCTTAAACCACTTGTACTGTGGTCCTGACATTCTTCAGACAAGAATTAGAAGCAGTCATGTAAAAATACCCTTCTCCCCCCATTGAAACGTTCATTTTGAAAGAGGTGCCTCAAACATTAAGCCTTAGATTTAGCTCTACAGGTGATAAATATGATGTCAGTTACTGTCAGAAACAGGGTACTCTAGTAGAGCACGCAGTTCTCTACTGCGTATTGCCAGTAATTTACAGCTTCCATCCAGCACTGTGCACATGCATATTATAAAATGTTGCTGTCCTTATGGCTGGGAGGTTTGTGTACGTTGATGGCACAAATGAGAAGTTTTTGCTTTGTCAGTATTTTTGAGAAGTGGGTGTTATTGTTGTACCTTGTTGTTGGTCCTTCTTTAGTGCAATCTCTGCGTGGGGGAAAACTCTCTTCAAGGCTTGTAAAATTCTTGCTAGCGTGTTTTCAAGCAGCGGTTTTAGAATAGGTGGCAGTGCTCGCCCAGGTGAAGCCACAGCCCTCTCCGAAGCTGGAACAATCTTCTGCATAGCTACGTCAAAATCCTTTGCTGTTATTGTAACAGAAGCGATGTCTATCTGCAGTTTCTCTCTGCTTCTGTATATCTGAGGACAGTGGCGACGCAGAGCACTGAGGGCAGCTTCAGTACATAAGGACTTAATATCGGCACCACAGTACCCTAATAAAACAAGAATCAAACGTCATATCAGTTTCAGGCAACACAGAAGTCAAGGCCAAGGTTTCTAAGTGCAACACTGACAGACTTTGTATGCAGATTAAGAGAATTACCAGGTGAAGAGAAAATTTAAAGAGTTACTGCACTGCAGTGTTTTGTTACATCACTCGCAGCCTGCTATCCTGCACTTAGAAAGCAGCCTCCTAGTAAAACTTTGCTTCTTAGAAAGATGCCCCAAACCCATTCAATGTTATGAGAGACAAAAAGAAAAGTACAAGAAGCATCTAACTTTGCTCCCGAGGTGTGCCAGCTGCCTCGCTGCCTCGCTCTGCTGCAAGGCACGAGAGCTCAGGTACTGCCTGGTACAAGCTCGGATTCCCCACGACTCAGTCACATGCAGTAACTCACTTTGTTTTCAAACTTACCAACACATTTTTCAGCCAGCTCTTCAAGAAGCGTGTCCACTGGCTTAGGGACCCAGTCTTGTGTATGAATCTTGAAAATCTCTTTTCTAGCCTGTAACGAAAATGGTTGTACTTTAATTTCTCCTAAGTTTTCCCTAAAAACCAAACCAAACCAAACCAAAACCCCCAAACCCCCTCACATTAATACCAATACTTTTCTTATCTGCTAAACTCCTAAGTATTTTAAAGTTCAGTTAATATGCTCTCCTTTTTCAAGCAGGAAATTTAATAATTCGCAGCTTGTTACATTAAACTCTTTCGGGGGGGGGGAGAGGGGGGGCTGCAGTGAAATCAAAGGCATTTATAGCTTCCATAAAAAATAAGTTTCCACAAGTGTAAGACCTAGTGATTGTGAGGGGAAAAAAAGTTTCCTAAAAATGACCTTATCTGCAAACAGAGATTCTTTTTTTTTTAAGCAAAGGAAAATTCTCTTAAATGTAGCAAAATTTCATGGTGACAGCCTCATTAGTTCCTCAAATTTGCTTTTCTGACAGTTCATTCAGGGAAAGAGAGTCCTAGCACTACATTTGAAATTGCTAATTATTACAAAGAAGAAGAATTATGACTCAAACTACTGTCACTGATCCAGAAAATGTCCAACATTGCCTATCCTCATCTTTGATCTCATTAAGACTTTCATTTAAGTATTTCCTGGTACACAGATTCATTCTAGCAGATTTCTAGAATTATTCCACATTAGAAAATATCATCTATCAGATCTGTTTCATGGCACCCCTTCTCCTTCCTGAAAGCAGATAAAAACTGGGGAAATGTTTATGTTAAATAAACTTTATGTTAAATAAAACTGCTTGGCGCACTTTCACTAGCCTTCAATCCAATAAGCGTTTTATCCTCATTCCAAAAATTGCTAAGAAAATAAGCAGAACTATCAGTGATAGCCAGAGGGGAAAAAACCACACAAAAGCAGGGTTCCAGTTTTGTACGCTCTCTTTCCCCACCGGTATTTTTTGGTTGCTATATACCTTTTTTTCCCCATTGCTTCACTATTGTCATTGAACTGGAAGCTTTCCCAGCCCTGCACCTGTGAAGCGTATTTCACATCCCTGTCGACTTCCCCTGTTCCTAAGTACCAGTACGAATGACAGATCCCAAAATACTTATAGGTATCTCCCAGTACACCCAGCCTGGGACCAAAGCAACACAGGAACATCCACTATCCATTCATAAACCAAGAACTGAGAGAAAAGCACCTCAGGGTGCAAGTGCCTCAGTGGATTAAATAGGTAAGCAAACATGAACCGCTCTGGGAATGAAATTTGCTCCAGCACCACCCTCGATAAAAGTTTTTGTTAGGAAAAAGGAATTCTTGAGCGCACACCATCTCTTTCATTGTCAAAGTGAGACAGCAGTAATTTATATCTCATTCTGCAGCAGCATCTCATTTTCTTGGCTGGTCACAGGGAAACCAAAACTAATTCGAGAACAAACTACTCGTGGATATCATCTTAATCATATACACAGATTCCACACCAGACCTACCCTCCATAGTACATACATCACAGTCTCTCCAGACATCCCTCTTTTGCCCAAGTTGTACAATACTGATTTGACTTCAACTGCTCTGTGATACTGCAGAGTTACATGGTTTTGTTATAAAGATGGAGTTTGCCACATTAGCCTTAAGTTCTGACCTCTCTATCTGGCAAGCCGAAGAAGAACTCTCGATCAAAGCGTCCGGGTCTCCGAAGCGCAGGATCTATGTTATCCAGTCTGTTGGTGGCTCCAATCACCACAATCTCTCCTCTCTTGTCCAAGCCATCCATAAGAGTCAGAAGTGTTGATACAACAGAGCTAACAGAAAAATATAATTTTCATTCAGTGGTTTAGGAGATTTTGTTACGTTCTACAAAAATCGTCTCCAATGATCCCTCAAAAAGGACAAGCTTTTAACTGGTGAGATGCTGATCAGTGAAAGACTCGAGGAGAAAAAGTAGATAAGGTGACATAGGCCCTTTGCTGATATCAAGCTTAGTGGATTGTTTTCAGTTATTGTTTCAAAAATAATCTGAAATTTAGAACCATTGAATTACTAGTTTTCAGGATAAATGAGTGTGCAACATAAATTTAAATAGGTTGTGGCCTTCTTTTCACAAAGCTCAAGCAGCTTCTGTGTAGACATAAACAATGCACTACCTATAAACGTGATCCTGTTTACTGGACCGCACAGGAGCAAGCCCATCTATCTCATCAAAGAAAATGACTGAAGGTCGCATCTGGTAGGCCTGGAATGAAAGCACAGGAATATTGATGTTAAGTAAAACAGTGCTATTTTAAAGAGAAAGCGCATGAAAAATGTTCTGGTTGAAAAGTCACTGGAACCAGTGTTTTCTGACTAGCATCAGAGACTAACTGAGCTAATAGAGTCAGTGGCACAAGTCATAGAAAACTGCAGCCTATGTCAAGCCACTGAGGCAGGGTGACAGGAAACAAATCATACCAGAGTTTTTACAGCTATTTGGCAACCCCTGGGAATGGAGCCAGGACTTAATTCAATTACAGGTTCTGTGAGCAAGCTTCCATTATGAATGTAAGTGACCGTGCTTTCAGCCTGCATCTGCTTCCCTCTGATCTAAAGCCACCATCTCTTGGCTCCTGAAATCTTTTTTGTGGATGCTTTCTTTTTTCTGGTGAGGTTTTCTCATTTGT
The DNA here is from genome assembly GCA_025345505.1 of Todiramphus chloris collaris. Classification (NCBI taxonomy): domain Eukaryota; kingdom Metazoa; phylum Chordata; class Aves; order Coraciiformes; family Alcedinidae; genus Todiramphus; species Todiramphus chloris. Next base: position 8,761 of record JANVCC010000299.1, on the reverse strand, counting down.
TGTATTAATTTTTCCCAATATATCTCCAAGTTTCAAGCCCCACTGAAAAAAGGAACACTGACAATCCCATTGGAGTGGGAGGAACTGACAATACATGGAAAGGAGGGAGTTCTTCAGAATATCAGCCACAGAAAATTACAGTTACAACCTGGACAGAATACTTGGCACATTCCAACCTTACCTGATCAAATAATGAACGAAGCCGTTGTTCAGATTCCCCCAGCCATTCACTCAGGCAGTCGGCACCTTTTCTCATAAAGAAAGATATTCTCCTGCCACCTTGGCTACATTCGTTAGCAAGTGCACGAGCAACCAGCGTCTTTCCAGTCCCTGGTGGACCGTAGAATAGACAGCCCCTGCAATTAAAACCAGGAGATTCACGTAAGAAAAAACCATCACAGAACAGTGTCTAATACAACCACCATCCCTACAAGACAGCTCTTCTCTCCTCAACAAACCACCCCGTGTATAAAACAGTGCTAACAGCTGAAGCGTGAGAGAAGTCCAAACAGATGGAAGTTTTGTGCTCCTACACAATTTAACAAGGCAGCAAATGAAACGAATGAAGAGGGTAACGCAGATGTACAAAACCTCGAGAAAAGATCACAGTGTCCCAGGAGACTTCCAAACCTGCTGACAAAACTACCAGGGCTGGTTACAGCACAGGGGAGCCAAACAAGAACAAACCTCAGCACGGAATCTGAGACCGGGCTCACGTGAATCACCAGCTCATTTTTTAATGATACACTGCATATTCATTCTTGTTTTCACAAAAGGCAAGATTTGATAATAAAGCATTTCGTTCTCCCTTAAAATGCCTTAAGTTACTGGATTTGGTCTCCTAGTGCTGATGAGAAATGAGGAGGAGGTCTAAAGCTGGAGCTGGGAGGGTACTTTGCATTTCCAGATAAACAGAGCCATAAACTAGAAAAAGCCAATATTATGCTGTTTCAAAAAGCATTTCAAAGAATGAAGAACAAAATACAGAAAGATTTTTCTTTTAACTATTTGTAATGCTTTTAAAATTACTGAAAGCAAAGAATTCAAAGTCATATTTCAGTACACCATGATTGAGTTTTGCTGGTCAAGAATATATAAAGCTAACAATTAAATCTCGAATCATTTCATTTTGTAGCACAGAACTAATTCAGCTGCCTGAGGAGCGCACAGATTCTTACTTTAGCCCAAGCACAACAAACACTGCAAGGTTCCAGTTGCAAGTCTTATCAATTGTAAAATTAATTCTTGGGCACTTGGAAAAAAAGTGAGTGGGAGAGACAACTGGACTTCCAAGAAACTAATTACAGTTGACTACCAGCAGACAATGCCTCCTGCTTGCAAACTGATCAAGTTGACTTGCAGATCGAACTCAAAACAAAAACACCCCAACCCCACCTTTTAAAGGCAAGACACTTGTAAACTCTGTTCTCACCACGCAGCAAATCTTTGAACCTACATGTATGCTGGATTCTATCCGTTTTTAAGCAATTACTTTCCTTCTGCTAAAAATCCCCATCAACACTGCTGAAAATTTTGAATCCTGGAAACATATGGTACCTCAGGTGAATGTTCTCCTGAAAACAGGTGAATTAGAATTTATGGTTTGTTTGTAAACAAAGTCTGTTACCTTGGAGGTTGAATTTTGAGTCTCTCGAAGACTTCTGGGTAAAGCAACGGCAAAACAATCATCTCTCTTAAAGCTGAAATGTGCTCAGAAAGACCACCCACACGGTCAAATCGCACCTAAAGATAAATTCAACAGAACACATTTGATACGTTAAAGAAAGCTGCAACCTTGATAAGCTTCCATCAGAAATGACGTATCAGCACAAAGGAAACGTTCCTGGCAATTTTCCAATTGCTTGAGAGAAACCTGCAAACCAGGGTAGCTGTAGACAGCCCATTCTTGAAAGCTTTCAGAAATGCTGGGAACATCTCAGTGACACAATGAACTAAAGATACTTACCGAACTGTCTATCCGGGTCGGATCAACGCCCGCCAGACTTGCTCCAGTTTTTATTCCATCCCTGCGAACCGCCTTTAACTTGTTTTTCCTAACGTTTGTGGGAAGACACCTGATGGGAATTAAGAAGACAGAGAAAGGCTTTCTAACTTAGGATGCAAATAGAAGATTTTTGCTGTTACCATGATGGCAAGGTAGAATATCTTACAAATGAGCATTAACTTCCTAAACAGTTAAACACTCAGTCAAATGCTTTTACATTTAATGCCCATGAGTAAATAAATGAAAATGGCCACTCCAGACATTAAACTGAGTTAATTATTTTGACAAGTCTTAGGAATATCCGTGACAGCAATCACAGTACATATAGGAATGCGAGCTTAGAACAAGTTATTCCGTACGGTGGAAGAACCCCACCTCCTACAATACATTGACACCTTTCAAAGCTTTTTTTTGGCTTCTGCACTGAAAAAAAGTACAGCCCAAGGGGGTACTTGTTTCAGTGAGGGTTAATATTATAAAGGCTGCTCACCACTGCTGCTCCTGTACTGTAAAGCACAGAAGCAGTAGCATTTTACACTAAAAAAAAAATTATATAAAAGTGTTTCCTCTCCACATTCCCGCCTAGAAATCAAATTGCTTATTAAAAAATCAAGTGTCATTTAGCATAATGTATCCACTCTGTGAAACAGAAACCTGTTCAGGTATTTAAAAATCTGGCCTCAAAACCGCTTCCATAACTGTCTGCTTTCAGAGATGCTAAACAAAGTACTCAGACCTAGCAAAGGGACAGCATTCTCCATGCTCTAACTGCTTACAGGATGCCAAACTCCTTTGTCATTACTACTGCAGTTTAAAATTTGTAATTTCATTTAGCATTTTCCTTGCTTAGGGATAGTTTCCTACAGAAACATTAACTGATTACAAAGAGAAGCGAGAATCAGTATATGAGGGATTAAAAGGAACCCCAACCTGTTACAAATTCCATACAGGCTCTCCCTTGAAGTACATTAACTTCAGTTTTAAGAAAATAATTTGTATCCTTCAAGATGAAACACATTTTCCAGAGGGAGAGTCTGTCTTTTCTTTCAGAACAAAAGAATTTTAGTTACAAAATCTCAGCCACGATCTCCACAATCACTTTAGCAATGACTGCAAATGCTTCCTTTCAAAAAAGCTAATAATCATACTATTAATCTGTTATTACCTATCCCCAAAGCCTTGAAAACATTATTCAACAATGCGATTGGCAGCACTATTGATAAATAAGAACTATCACTAAAGATTCACCAACCTCTTAGCTCTTTTGTAGCAAGGGCCTTCTGACTGATCACTTCTAAGGGAGTCTCTCTGTCTGACAGGTGAAGAGAGACTCGCCAAACCTCTCTTACGTTGTCTTGGTTCTGTTGAAAGCAAAGAATTTAGAATAATGCTACAAACAAGTTTAAGAGAAAGCAGGCTAGCAAAGGAGGCACCAAATGTGATGTATTTCACTCTTCTCTCATTTCAGGGGGAGTTTCAAGTGATTTGCAGGGAGGAGGGTTTTTTTTTTTGGTCAGTGCACAGTAAAAGTGAAAAAAACCCAAACACACCTGCTTTTTAAGAAGTGAAAACCCCAGGAGTTAGGATTATCAAGTTGCTTTAATCGCTGTTTTTTCAAGGATACACAGGTCATTTCTTTACTGCAAAACAACAAGTATGCCAAATGGCAAAGAAATGCAATGTGCACAGGACAGATGTGTTTCATTTCCTTGCAGAATGAAAGCAATACATTTAAATAGAAGTCGAGAGTGTCTATGCTTTCACTCAAAGAAAAAATTAAAAAAATCTCACTTATATAGAAGAAATTAAATTAGGTCTGAAGAGAAACTCTGCATATAACCTACTTTCCAGCGCAGCTTGGTAGCGCTCGACAGGTTTCCTCTGTCGAAAGTTATAACGCTTTCGAGTGTCTTCACCACCGTCTTCTTTCTCTTTTCTTTCTGCTGATGAACCTACAGTACATTGGCATAACAGTAAAGGGATTTAGTACTATTGCAAATTGTATGAAATTCAAAGATGCACTACACAGATTCCTGCAGGTTCTACTGTTACCTTCATGTTCATGACACAACAGAGCTGAAAACCTGCCAAACCTGAAGACCAGTTTATGCAAGACACGTTCCAGCAATTCTAAAACACAGAGATGCATACACAGAGACATTGTTCTGTCCTCGCTGAAACTGCTGGGTGACTTCTCACCAACCTTAGTAACAGCAATTCTGTCATCTTGCTTAGCTAAGATGCAGCTCCTACGAAAACCGCTATTTCCCAAAGTCATTTCTTGTTAATTGGAAAAAATGTTTCAAGGAAATGTTTAGCACTCTACAGTGGTAAGACTAAGCATGGTAATCTAGCTCCAAGTCCTAGCTGGAGAGCTGCCCCCGATGACTCAGCCAGCTGGGTTTCATGTCTGGGCACTGGGGCTGATGGCCCTGCTGGGACAGCCCTGGGAGGGGCCCAGACAAGGTGGCTACTCCTCCCTGATTTGGGTCCTTGCCTACCTAGCGTTGTGCAGCCCTCTGCTCCTCTGGCCTTGTGGAATAGGACTGCAGCAGGCTGATGGCCCCGGATGGGCCTGGGAGTAACCGACCAGGGCATTAGCTGGGCCGCCTCTCCTACCACAGTCTCTCGGAGCTCCACTGGGGGTGTCCAGATGAGGTCCGTCACAAAGTCTAACACTGATCAGCTCTCAACAACTGCTACCTCCTTTTCTCTTCTTAAGTACAGTCTCACCTCATTCCATTCCACCCAGAAAGCTCCTACAACAACTGTTGGACTGACTGCCTTCATCACAGCTCTCATTCTCCTTTAAACAAGCATTTTCCCCCTCACTTCAAAAATAAAGTTCACATGGCCTTTTACAATAGAACCTTATTCCTCATGTTATTTCCCACTAAGTGCCAGGATGACAGCTCCTAATTAGAGGCCCAGACAGAAACCTCCACTGACTCCCAGCCAAACACAAAACTGAACGACAGCATCTTCTCCCTTCCAGATCTTCAGGCTCGGGAGCACCTTTCCGTACACACCTGGCAGCCCATCTTACTTCCAGAAAATTCTCCCTTGCTGTTCAAAACGGTGAAAACTGTCGTGCTCCTGCTATAGCGAGGTCCCTCCAAGCAATACAATCCATTTCTTTTATTCCCACCTGGACACAGCCATATGTTGCCCTTTCTCGCGTAAGCACTTTGGAAAAGCCCCAAGGCTTTTTTGTCTCTGAATACCCGTTCCGAGCTCACTACAGTGCTGCCCCAGAGCCTGTGCCTAGGGCTTGTACTGTCAACAGCAAAAGGGATTCTTTTTTTTTTCATAGATGAAAAATACCCAGTAGTTCGGTTCATCTCAATTGTTTAAGACAAGGGTTTTTGTAGTAAAGAAAATTTAAAACAGAACTAAGCTACAATGCCACCTTGATTATCAGCTGGTTTTTCTTCAGCTCTTTCCCTTTCTTTCTTTCCATTGAGGTTTTCCTAATGAAAAGAAACAAGAAAAATCAGTCACAAATATGCAGAAAACCTGATATGGGCACATTTGGTGCCTATACAGTACAATTATCGAAATATGACTGCTTTATGTAATTTGAACATCTGCTCCTCTGGGGACAGAGGACTAAAGCTCACAGGCAAGGCTGGCACAAAAACAAACATTGATAAAGCAGACATGAATTAATCCAGTTTTTAGTAAGATCTGAAGTGACAATCCAAGCCCTGCATCAGATGGTTGTACGCTTTCAAAAGTCAGAAAGCTTTCGTATTCAGAAAACATAGAGTAAGACAAGGATTTCAGCACAGCACTTCTAGTTCACGTCAGACATTTCCCTTACGCGTATCTGTAGCATGACCATAACAATAAGACGTTAGCTTATAATTAGAGAGTAAAACCAACTATTCTTCTTTGAAAGAATTTATTTCAGCTAAATTAAAAATAAACCTAAATAATTTCCCTCTGTGAGGCACACTAATACAAAAATGGTAACAGAAATATCTACTTCTGCATCCCGGGACACCCCACGGTCTTCCATCCTTCGCCGTCTACGCATCTTCTTCACGCCATCCATTGTTTGCAAGACTGCTTCTGCAGTACTGAGATAAAAAGTTGACATGTAAGAGAAAATATAGGCGAGTACAAAAAACCCCAAACTTTTAAAACAGTACACACAAGCAGTATCCCGTTTTAACAGAATATTCGCCAAACACACGAGTTTTTAAACACTACTTAAAAATTAGGTCACATGTATACATTTTTTGGTAGATTTAAGACCAAGCATTTAAGGATCTGCAACCATACACTGTTTTCAGGTTTATTTTCCCCTCTCACTGAACGCAGTCTTTAACAGCACTTAAGTTGCTCTGCGTGACAGCATTAAGTCATTTTCAGTTCATAGCCTTCCTCAGACAACAGGTTGCTTATTCTTTTCTCAACTCTAATTTAAGCTTTGCATTGATTTTTCATGAGTGTACCTGCTGGAAAAAACATCCTACTGCTGTTACACGTCACAAACCTTCCAGAAGGCTATGTCAGTGCGTGCTTCACAAAGAGAATTAAGTCATGGACAGACAGGCAGAAACAACAGGGTTACTTGGCTTTGGCTGTATCCAACTTTCCTCAGTATCTTAACTCAACCAAGCGTTATAAAAATATTCATAAGCATGGAAGAAAGGTTAATTAAAAATTAAGATTCTTCTGATGGTAAGAAAATTGATGTAGAGTGTAAGCTAAACTAAATCTGCAGAGAGTCACAACATAAAACTTTTGGTTCGCAAGACAACACAATAAACACACCCAGCCCACACAGGAAAGATGCTCTAGTCTGAAGATCGCTCCGCAACTGGCAATCACAAAATGAAGTATCAGTGGCCAATTTAAACACTGGCTGTTCCCAAATTCTTTACATACGAAGTACCTTCCAAATACATCCTCCCCCACACACCCTCAGACTCGGAAGCTAAGAAAACTTAGAAGCTAGTTTCCAGGGAAGCTTGGAAACAGTTACAAGCACCTATTTTTAACAAACTCGGGTTAAACAGCTTGGCTGTGAAGTACAAAGGTCCACACCTTACAGCAATCAATGGATCGACGATAATTACTGTATAGATTGGCACAGGCAGAGAGAGAGAGGAGCTCGCCCTTCCTGCTCAGTGGCAGTGGAGTAACAGCAGAGGTTGCTCACAATGCCCTGGAACCAGGTCTGAACCAGGCAACTCTTATAGGGTTCCACTGCGGAATGCCCCTGCAGCCCAGCAGCCATCACAGTGACATCACAATACATGGAGCACACAGGGAAGCCTCATCCTAACCACTGAATACATTTAGCTCTCGCTGACAGAAAAAACACCTTTTTCTGTTGGCAAGAAAAGGGAAAAGTCCTGAGAGTATCTCGTGGCACAAAAAACCTCACTTACTTTAAGTTTGTCAAACAAAGCAGATTCCTTTGTAGTGGTGTAACGACTCTGCCGAAGTCTGCGGCTTCGGCGGACCTCCAAATCCCCATTTTCTTCATGGTCTTGTTCTGCAGCTTTTGCATCAGCTCTCGTCTTCAGCATTCTGGTGACTAAAATGCATATCAAATATTTTGAGGCAGAAAACATGTTATTCCCTTTATTTCAGTGTTGTTTCAGAAACAACAAATACCTCTCCCTAAGGTGTTTTTACTCCGTTCATGTAAAATTGATTCTACGACTTCAAAAAAAACCCAACAAAATCTTATGTGGAAAGTCTCTTCTTAAGATGCATGTTTGTAGTATGCTGTTTAAGCATGCATCGCTTCCATTTGCTGCGTCATAACACAAAAGCTCTACGAGATAAGGAATGTTTCAAGAGAAATCCCTAAATATGAAAGAACTCAAAGGCTCACTTGCTTTAAAAAAAGATCTTCCCAGTATTTACCACACAGCACCCTTTGCCACAGGTTCATTACTTGCACTACCATTAAAACAGTTAATAGAGGGCAGTGAGAAAGCAGTAGAACATCACTGCCTTGGTATAAACACAGCTATGCTTTCATCTCATAGCCACCGACTCTAACAGAAAGTTTGAGCTCAGTAAATAATTATTTACATTGCACAACTAGAACTTGAATTACTAGACCATGTCTAGGCAGGATGCTGCCTAGAGCTAACGGATCCTCCCAGCTGCCAGCGAGCAGCCTCACAGCACCAAGGGAGCTCCCGTACTCAGCACGACCGTTTGGTTCCAAGGTACATCGCCCACCTTCAGTGACACCTTCCCCGTGTCACTGGGCGTGTGCATCCATGGCCAAATTACTTTTGAATTCACATATATTGTAATACTGCATTATTCCCTCCCATTTGCAAGAATGATTTTCAATTAGTGTCCCACAGATTCCAGAAAACCCATGTCACGAAGAGAGCCAAACTGAGGAACAGATTCTCTAGTGCCTAAAAGCAGGCTGCAATTCCCACTGTGTTCTCCTGAAGCCTGGAAGGAATTAACAGCGCATCCTCGTAGTTGCACCTACCTCTTCTCATAAAACTCATAGGAAAGGCATTATCTTTGAGATATCTGTTCTCACAACTTCAGATTATTTTGTCTGATGAGTTCAGGTGGTTTTGGGACCAAGTTAAACATGCAGTCACCAAATGCAATCCTTTTCAGAAACCAGGTTAAAAAGGAATCCTAAGGAACTAGCACTACTTACCACCTTTATATTCTTCTCTTTTTTTGGTCCGATTTTGGCTTTTCCAACTGCCTACACTAAAGGCAGAGGAAAGGAGAAAAAAAATACTGTATTAGAAT
>JANVCC010000297.1:0-10540 GCA_025345505.1 Todiramphus chloris collaris | reverse complement strand
GCATAACAATGACCATGGATATTTTTTGGCTTGTTTTCATCTGCTTTCAGGAGTACCCCATCTAACAGTGGCACCCTTGGCCTTCTAATTCAATTGATCCTGGCAATATTATGAAGAGGGCTTTCTCAAGCCAAAAACACTTACCTGCAAATAGTCTGCACCTCCATCCCAGAAAATCCAGAAGCACCATCTCCTTCAGGGCAGATGACTCGCTTTGCAGGGGTTCGGGCTTTAGCCACCACTGCAGCTGCTCCAGCAAACCCAGTGCTCCCATTGTTCCCAAAGTGCCGGCATCAAGCCTGAAGGGGAGAACACACAATTACTGTCCCTTTCTTTCTACTCAAACTTTTAAACAAATCCATGGTGACTTGACTTCTAATAATCTTCCATATACTATTCAAACGCTGCTTCATAAACAAGGGCTATAAAGAGGTACCAGATGTATAGATTACTATATTCAGTTAACCATTCGATAAGGCTGCAAATGTTTTAGGGGATATAAACACACCAGAACTCTCATTAAAATTAAGAGCTTTTACACAATATTTGTACTACAATAAAGAACTACTCTTGTATGCTTTTAGCTTGCATAGTACCAGTATTTCAAAACCATTCAATTAAAGGAGAGAGAGACAGACTACAGGAAATCTTTCTGCATTTCATTCCTTGAAAATGTAATGAGAAGTCCCAAAGCCATCAGATAAAAACTGTTGTTCAAATTTCTGTTCAACTTTTCAAATCAAATTGAAAGCTGTAATTGAGCTGGATAATTTCAGTCAGAAGCACAGAGTGGATGCAGAAGTACAGAAAGAAGTAGATTATTCTAGGGTTTTGGGGGGGGGGAGGGGGTGCGGAAACTAAAACATAAACTTTCCCCCCAGCTTCAGTGCAATTATGTGTGGGTTTTTTTGGTAGGTTGGTTGTTTTTTGTTTACAAAGAAGTATTTGGGTTCGTTTAGGACTTTAGTGCTACTTCCACAATGCATCAGCTTCACAGATCAGAAGTTTCTCCTCACCGGACAGAATTCACTCTTTCCCCCCATGCAAGAAACAGCACTTAATCCCTACTTGCATTAACACCAGGCTACACATACTGACTGAAGTGACAGACCAACACTTCCAGGTTTGAATGCCTACATTTTAGGTGTGCAGGTTTACATGGAATTGTGCCCAATATACAGTCCAATTTCAAAATGAGTTGATTCCTCTTGAGTTTTTCCTGGTTTTGTTCCCTGGTGTGTTTCAATGAAAGAACCTCTTCACATGAATTATCTTCAACACGGGAATACCAGTGATTGTTTTTCTTTTAAATTAATACTTGCCACAGACTCTGAGCACAGAAATCAACATCTAGATCAAGGGAATTCAAAATTATGCTCCTCCCTCACTTTTGACAAAAGTGTGAGAAACTATCCCCAGTTTTTGCAGAGCACCCAGACAAGTCACAGGGAATTGTTAAAATCCATGACAGGACATCAGCATAGGAGGGAAAAACTTCCCTTAGCCCCTTCCCACAACACACTAAATTTCCATTTTTTATTTAGAACCTTTAAACAGGGTTATAAAAATTCTAGACCATCACACTTCTCAGCTAAATGGAAACATTTATACACAGACCTGGCCTGGTGATTCAGCACAACAAAGAAAATACCACACCTTTGCCAGGGGTAGTAATTTGGAAGCATAGTTCGTCCAATGTCCATGGTGTTTGCTCCCTCACTTACTAAGATGCAGTCCTTGGGTATCAGTTTTCTGATGTGCTGAAAGACTGTGTAATAATTCATAGGCAAGGATTTCTGTAACGCCAATCCCTTCAAAATTAAAAGAGGTATTAGTAACTCCTAGACAGGATTTGTAATTAGCTGCGGAACTGAGACATGTAACTAAGAATCATGGAATAGAAATGGACTCCGCTAGGTAATCCTCGAGGTTTTCCGTGTACTACATCAAGGTGACTCCTTCAGTATTTATTCCCGTGACACAACCTGAGGCACGGGAATTTTCCTGCACACTCAGTTTGACTGTTGATGACCCTAAGGGAGCTGTCACCTGTATGCTGGGAGTAGCTCAAGGGAGTAACCTAGAACGAATGTATTTTAGAACCCAGTCTTGGAAACATGCGTCTGAACTTGCAGAATATGAGTTGCATGAAGTTAGGCATATGGCAAACATCTGTGGTCTTTTGGCCTGAACAGATACTTGTTTTTAACAGAGATTATACTTCCACCAGCACTGCTAAACAGCTGAACAGCACAGTTACAGAAGAAAACCAAGAATGCACCTTCACGTGCACTCTAGTTGGAGCACGTGGGCTACCTATCCACTGCTGTCACTGCCCATAATACAGCAGCTTGGGCTGCAGTTTTCTACTACTGGCTTTAGGAACCTAATGCCAACGTTCAGTGACTTCCCCACAGTTTGAATTTATACCATGCCTAGAATACTTAGCATACAGTTAAAAGTATTAAGTCTTAACTTACAGCTCATGAGCCTGAAAAGAGTCAGGCTGTACAGGAACAGTATAAATTTTCAAAGCCTGGGTGACATGACTGTCAGAAGTGATTGCGGAGCTTGGATACAGACCAGTGGTAAGACTGTCTATGCATCAGTACCTGGTCAGGCAAGGAACCTCCTCTTTTCTGCAATATAACACTACCTTTGATCTTTCCTCACTGGTCATGATTTTCTCTCTCAGCGTCTTCCACCACTCGGAACTGGAAGGACATTTCAGTGGTCTTTTGCTAAATTCTGCTAAGAGCTGGAAAAACATTGAGATGTTACAGAGATTTATTTCAATATAGTTAAAAAAAACCCATCAGGAGCATTAACAATAATGTCATCAAGAAAGTTCAGGCACAATCACAGGAATCAGAATCTTTAGCATTTAATTTGGGAAAAGACCGGATGCACAGAATAAATATGTTGCCTGCAAAATGGGTTTCCTCCAGCAGGATTTTATTTACTTATTTATTTATTTATTATTTAAAACCTGCAAGCTTACTTTATATACATCAGAGGAAATTAAGGTCAAAACAGGAGAACATCTCACATTACGTTACCTGCTTAGTCACGGCCTTTATGTCACCTAATAAAATTGCAGCTGGCCTCACATTATTCCCCAGCTCTTCCGCATAAATATCAACCTATATTTCAAAAAGAAATTCCACCGTTAACACAAGGATTTTTTTTTTTTCTCAGTTCAGGTGAGGAACACTGTCTATCAATGTCTTCATATATGGTTTTGTCTGTACAGAGAACTTCTCTGCATTTCACAGAATCACGGAAGCACTCAGGTTGGAAAAGACCCTTGGGATCATCGTGTCCAACCATTAGCCCTACTCTACAAGATCACCCCTAGATCCTCTGCATTTCATTGAAATGACACCAGGAAATCCTTTACTCCACGTGAAATCCTATGATACATGCCCATTTTAATAGAAGCTCATGTCCTTAAAAGTGACTGCTTGCTTCTTTCAAGCTCTTGCAGGCTGCTTAGAACATTATTGAGGAGGTGGTGATTTTAGTGACAAGTAGATGAGAACTAAAAATCTAGGCTTAGGCAGACCCATAAAGTCTATGCAAAGCACTAATTTTATTACTGAGGAAAGCTTGTGTCTGCTACTTGGCAGCACCAATTTGGCTGCTATGAAGATACTGAAAACCAAATTGTGATCAGTGAAGAAATCTCTCCACTTTCTTTATCACTGATGTAACGGACCACTAAGACTACAGGGAATACTAACTTATGGCCAGGTCACACAGACTAAGAACAGTTAGTATTTTCATACTAACAAGTGACAGTAAAGAAAAACACTTCCAGTGAGACAACAAAAATAAAGTATTTTTTTACAAGCTTTAGAATAAAGACACATAATTGATTGCTGAGGAGACCAGCTTCAGGGCAGGTAAGTCTGCACTGGAGAATCACAGAAGGGTGCTACGGCAAGAAAAGGCCATCGAAAAGCTCTTCTTGGGGGCTTTCTAAGGCCAGAAAGACCCCTAGCCTGTGCTGGGGGTGGGTCAGTTGGTGGGCGGGCTGCTGAGCAGTGCCCGGGAGGAGCCAACACACCCAGCGCTGATCAGGCTGCAAGAGGCTGCCCTCTGCACCCCCGTAGCAGTGTGAGGTGACGGTGCTTGTGGGTGCCCCAGCGGGACTGCAGCTGCTTACAGCTTGTTAGGAACCTGCTGGGCCTCTGCTGGTTCACGGGGAAGCTCACGCGTCAGAGGGACCCGAAGCGAACCCGGCAGCGGCGCTCAGACCCACAGCGAGGCAGCGGCACCGGCAAGCTCCGCTGCCAAGCACCGCGCTTTTTTTCCTCCTTTTGTGAGGTTTTTGAGGTGGACTGGGGGTCCCTGGCCCAGGGAAGGCCCAGGCAGGGGAGAGAGACCCTCTCGCGAGTGAATGAGGATTTGCTCCTGTATGCCCCCTGGCAAAATGGTTTCTACTAGGCTAAGGAAGGTCACTCTCCTGTCCCCAATCAAAGTGGACGCAGAAACACAGGCAGAGCTCCCTGGGAAAGACGTGGGAGTTCCGATGACAGGCTGTAGGGAATGCCACAGCCTGCTCCTGGTCTCAGAGGGACCCCTCATCAGGGCTGCGTGCGCTGTGAGCAGGTGGGTGATTTGCTTCACCACGTGGCCCTGATGGAAGATGAGGCTGCGAGACTTAGAGCTGAGGCAGAAAGGCTTAGGAGCATCAGAGAATCAGAATTGAGATAGCCCGATGGAGCCAAGCTTTGTGCTCCACTCATACGCCCGATGGACCCATGATCAAGGGGACAATCTATCCTGTCCCTCTGAGAAAGAGGACAGAAACCAGTGGTGGCTGCAGAAGCGATCAGGAAACCGGAATTGAAGAGGGAAGGGGATAAGCCCCGCTCCTCCAGCAATGAGCCTGGGGGTGCGGGACGAAGGATGGGGCTGAAGTCAGCTGCAGAGATCGGGTGCCTCTGTGCCAATGCACACAGACTTGCCAGTGATGAGCCTGATGGGCCTGGGGACAACCTTCAGTCTGCTGTCCCACTTGGGGCGGATAGTGCTGGTATGGGTGACCACAATCACACAGAGGTCTCTGACAGACTAGTGGCCACAGAGGTGGCCATAAGTGGTTGTATAAAGAGATTAAAGACTATTAACTCTACCCCCTCTCTGAAATGCTTATACGCCAATGCACGGAGCATGGGGAATAAGCAGGAGGAGTTAGGGATATATGTGAGAACATACAACTATGATATAACTGCTATTACTGAGACGTGGTGGGACAGCTCCCACGACTGGAATGTTGTTTTGGAAGGTTATGTTCTATTCAGAAGTGATAGGCCAGCAAGGCGAGGTGCTGGTGTTGCTCTCTATGTGAGAGAGCAACTAAAATGTATTAGGTTCTATCCAGGAGGGGAGGTAGAACAGGTTGAAAGCTTATGGGTAAAAGTCAAGGGACATGGAAAAGGGAATAACATTGTTCTGGGTGTCTACTACAGGCCACCAAACCAAGAAGAAGGTGTTGAGGAAGCCTTCTACAATCAACTTTTTAAGAAATAGTTTCTTCAGGCCCAGGATAGATGTATTCCCTTGAGGAAAAAATCTGGAAGGCACACTAGGAGACCCACATGAATGAGCAGGGAGCTTTTGGAAGAGATTTCAAGGAAGAAAGAACTATACAGTTCATGGAAAAAAGGACTGGTCAGTTGGGAAAATTATAGAGAAGTAGTCAGGGCATGTAGGAAGGCAAAAAGGAAGGCCAAAGCCCTCTTAGAGCTTAAGTTGGTGAGTCAGGTAAAAGAGAACAAGAAAAGTTTCTTTAAATACATAAGTGCCAGGAGGAAGATCAAGGAAAGTGTGGGGCCACTGCTGAATGAGAAAGCAGTCTTAATAACCCAGGACGCAGAGAAGGCAGAGTTGCTCAACACCTTCTTTGCTTCGGTCATTTCTTCTAAGACCAGCCCCTGTGAACTCCAGTCCCTGGTTGAAGGGGAGAAAGCCTGGGGGAAGGATGACTCCCCACTGGTCAATCAAGACTGGGTTAAGGACCAGTTACCTAAGTTGAATATACATAAGTCCACGGGCCCTGATGAGATGCACCCAAGAGTGCTGAGCGAATTGGCTGATGTCATTGCCCTGCCACTCTCCATCATTTTTGCTAAATCATGGCAAACGGGAGAGGTGCTGGAGGACTGGAGGAAAGCCAATGTCACTCCAGTCTTCAAAAAGGGCAGGAAAGAGATTCCAGAGAACTATAGACCAGTCAGTCTTACCTCCATCCCTGGAAAGATAATGGACAGGCTCATTCTGGAGGTTATCTCTAGGCACATGGAAGATAAGAAGGTTATCAGGAGTAGTCAACATGGATTTACCAAGGGGAAGTCATGCTTGACTAATCTAATAGCCTTCTATGATATTGTGACTGGATGGCTAGATGCAGGGAGACCAGTGGACATAGTCTATCTTGATCTTAGCAAGGCTTTTGACACAGTCTCCCATAACATCCTTGTGGAGAAGCTCGGGAAGTATGGGATAGAAGAGCAGGTAGTAAGATGGATTAGTAACTGGTTGGACAATAGAGTCCAGAGAGTGGTGGTCAACGGTGCCAAGTCCAGCTGGAGAGCTGTAACCAGTGGAGTCCCCCAGGGATCAGTGCAGGGCCCAGTCCTGTTCAACATCCTTATCAATGACATTGATGGCAGGACAGAGTGTCTGCTCAGCAAGTTTGCTGGTGACACAGAACTGGGAGGATCGGCAGATGCACCTGAAAGCTGTGCGGCCATCCAGCGAGACTTGGACAGGCTGGAGAACTGGGCAGGGCAGAACCAAATGAGGTTTAACAAGGATAAATGCAGAGTCCTGCATCTAGGTAAGAATAATAAATTACACCAGTACAGACTGGGAGGTGATCTGCTGGAGAGCAGTCTTGTGGAGAAAGACTTGGGAGTCCTGGTGGACAACAAGTTCTCCATGGAGCAGCAATGTGCCCCTGTGGCCAGGAAGGCCAGTGGTATCCTGGGGTGTATGAAGAGGAGCATGTCCAGCAGATCAAGGGAGGTTCTCCTCCCCCTCTACTCTGCGCTGGTGAGACCTCACCTGCAGTATTGTGTCCAGTTCTGGGCTCCCCAGTTCCAGAGAGACAGGGATCTGCTTGAGAGAGTCCAACGGAGGGCTACGAGGATGATCAAGGGACTGGAGCACATGCCTTATGAGGACAGGCTGAGACACCTGGGGCTCTTTAGTCTGGAAAAGAGAAGACTGAGAGGGGATTTGATAAATGTTTATAAATAGATGAGGGCTAAGTGTCAAGAGGAAAGGGACAGCCTCTTCTCACTCGTGCCTTGTGATAGGACTAGGGGGAATGGATATAAGCTGGAGCACAGGAGGTTCCACCTTAACATGAGGAGGAACTTCTTTACAGTAAGGGTCACAGAGCACTGGAACAGGCTGCCCGGAGAGGCTGTGGAGTCTCCTTCTCTGGAAATCTTCAAAAACCGCCTGGATGCGTTCCTGTCCTGAGTGACCTGCGTTAGGGTAGATTAGGTTGTAGGGTAGCTTATATGATCCTGCCCTGGCAGGGGGTTTGAACTCGAAGATCTCCAAGGTCCCTTTCAACCCCTAACACTCTGTGATTCTGTGACTCTGTGATAAAAGATGCTTTAGAAAGTCAAAAGAATTCTAACTTAAAAATGTATTTTATTCTTCTGGAAAAGATGCAAAGTTTGGAACCTGGGATTATGATCCAGATCACGGAAGGCAGGCCAGTCCGCACCCTTAATCAACTGCTACTCTTCGATCACAGACTCCAGGGAGGAGATTTTCAGGACACAAGCAATGGAATCACTTGTCTTTCTAAGAGCTAGCAGATTTCTGGAGAACTACCATAGCTGCCTGCACTTACTGCACTGTCCATAGGGCAGTATTCGCCACATGAATTACACTACCAAACCAACTGACAGTAATTGCTGTAGGCAATGGTGGAACACGGAGGACTTCCTTCAAGTGGCAGTCATTTTCCTGCTTACCTGAATAACCTTTACATCTTGCCGAAACCTCGGTGGGAGACCAAAATGCAGAATCCAATTCAACCTTGCACCAGGCAAGACGATTACATCAGCGCGCTGTAATGCCCTAATAACGGGAAAGAAGAGAATCAGGTAAGGAGGAATTCTTGTTCAATGTAAGAAGTGTTTACAAAATCACAAGTAATCCTAACCACCACAGCAAACCCCATATTCATACAGATAATCTTTCCTTCCCCCAAGCTGCCTGCTTAGCCCCAAAACCCTGTATCCTTTTACACAGCCAATCATGAAGCCATTTCTGAGTTAAGGAGACCAAAAAGAAAATTAATTACTACTTTCCTAATACACTCTGTGTGGGAAAGGAATCGTTACACCAGGAGGCTAAGCTGCCAGAACGATGCTGAGGTTAAAGCAAACGATTCGCTGCTGTGCCAATGACAACGCTGGGTGCCAACATTAAGATTGTTGTGGACCTCTCAGTTTAGACTCCTGATAATTTACCTTTCAGCTGGGTAGATGATATTTGCATATTCTGTTATTCTCCATCGTTCTTAACAGTGATAAAGCCAAGAACGCTCAACGATGGACAACATTTTCATCTCAGAGTATATACATGCTGCAGCTGCAAGCTGACTGTGCATATTTACATCTAGTAAGGTTCTTATAGGTCATTCCCGTTAATTTTGCCAAGAGCAGCTCTTCTAAATGACTTTAAACATAGTCCTTCAGTATAGTTTGAAATAAATTTTTTTTTTCTTTTTTTTAAATAAAGTCAAATTTAGTCAGTGCATTGCAAACACTAGGCAGAGAGAGCAGATAGCAAAATTTCAGCTACACTGTGTGCACCATAAGCTTCCATTTCTGGTGTTAAAACACAATGCTGGTAGCTTGCCTAGTGCACCAAGTTAAACATTTAACACAAACTGTTTGCCATTGTCATTTGAAGTTATGAAATGTGTACTAACAACACTGTCACATCTACTTGTCAGAGGTATCATAGTGACAGAATATTAGCTCTACGTGTCTTCCTGGCCAGCATTCTAAGCACTGTCAAAAGCGATCCACCTGAATCTGTTGTCTCTTTCAAAGAAAGATCTTCAGTGATCGAAACCGAGGTGCAAAATGTAGCTGAAAATTTTGGTTGGATGCATTTTGTCTTCCCTGGCACCTCCAGACCACCACAATTCCTAGTTGTTTCTCAGGTGTTAGGATTAGAAGCCTTGCTTCTAATTTACATTGATCTTGCTGCAGCTACACAATTTGGATGGTTATGGGGAACTACTCCTTTTGCCACTGGTGTAGGCAAAAAAGGCAGGCCACAAAGGTCCACCAACTTCCTGATGCTGATTTCAGCCTGTGAATAAGCAGCACCTGAATGAAATAGAAGAGACTGCTTAATACTACAGAAACCTACCCCATTCATGGGAACTTCCACTAATCTGATGACATTAGCATCATAAAGAATACTATTGTCCCTTACCAAAGCTGCCTGTTGCTTTTCATTCTGGAGAATTCAAAACATAACTTGCCAAGCTACATGTTTTTGGGTTCAAACTTCCTGTATTTTTAATAAAAAATTATTTTAAGACTTCAGATGAACTATGTAGAGGTTTCTGGGAAATAAGGCAGGGAAAAACTGGAGATTTTATCTAAAATGACAGTTTTGAGTGGGTGAAGTTTGGTATT
The DNA here is from genome assembly GCA_025345505.1 of Todiramphus chloris collaris. Taxonomy (NCBI): domain Eukaryota; kingdom Metazoa; phylum Chordata; class Aves; order Coraciiformes; family Alcedinidae; genus Todiramphus; species Todiramphus chloris. The sequence goes on along the minus strand of JANVCC010000297.1, from coordinate 851 downwards.
ATGGGACAGAGACTTCTGCAGCAGCAACAGATGATGACCTTTGTGTTCTGTTACATCATTTTTTGTTTGCTCACTGCATCACATCGTAACATGTGCTCCATAACAATCTGCCCAAACAGGTCTACTATAAGCCTTTAGTGGCAAAAAACCAAAGAAGATCAAAGACAACCTTGTGAAGGTAAGTGTTTGTTCCTACATTCACTGTTAGACCACCTTCAGCATATGCCTGCTGGATTCGACTTTCCCAGGCAATCCAAAATAATTGACTGGTCCTTGTCCAGTGACTTAAGTCCACAAGTCTTAAACCCTGAAGAATAAACTTCTCTACTACTTCAAAACATTCTGCTAATATGTAGCAGAAAGTCCAAGTACATTTGCTAAGTAGATTCTCAATTGCTGACATCAACAAAACACATATTGGTGCATTTTTCATTTTTCTACCTTGCACTTTCATGAGAACACCCTTTTGTTCAAGTCTATCAAGTCAGAGAGAGGAAAAAACCAAAACACCTCTCCTGATCTACCTTCTGCCTACTATTTCATTCTCTCAGCAATAAGATCCATCTCATCTCAATCATTTCATTCCCCAATGAAACGCAGAACCTCTCTCCAAGACAAAGATCGTTCCCACATCTGCAGAAAACAAGCCTGGGTGAAACACGTTGGTTATTTCAAGTCTGTTCCTACAGAAGATACACAACACACCTGTATATTCAGCAGAAACACCACTGCAGTGACTAGCATTCCACAAGGGGGAATAAAAGAAGCGAATCCGCAGAGAGAATAATTCTCCTCTATCTTTAAGGGCACCTCTGTTTCAGGAATAACATACACTGGCAGAGTGCAATGGA
>JANVCC010000296.1:1044937-1084484 GCA_025345505.1 Todiramphus chloris collaris | reverse complement strand
TCCCTGTCCTTGGTCCCTGCCCCTGCTCCGACACCAGTCCCCTTGTCCCCGCTCTCTCCCTCCCCTGCAGCCCCTGGACGGGTTTCCCCAGCCCCCGGGAGAACAGTCCCCACCCCGCCCCCAGCAGTGTGCTCGCCGGGGACAGAAAAGTCTCCCGTGGGAAGTGCTCCACCCCCCGAGGCTGGGGCCAGCCGGGCGTCCCCGGCCAGGGGCCGTGGCTCCGGGAGCTCCCCCGGGGGAGCGCGTTTGGGGCCGGCACCCGAGGGCCTTTTCCAGTCTGCTCATTGGAGATGCGCGGGGGGCCGTGGGACATCAGTGCCGGGGCGGCCGCTGCCGACGCCTCTTTCCCGGGAAGGGCCGCTCGCTATCGCCGTGTCTCTGTCCTGCACCCGTCGCGGTTTCTTTGTTCTTTGCACCACCCCAAAACGACTTTGGGTTCCCTGGCTACAACTACGGGCCTCAGCCCTGTGGCCTTCTCCAGCCCTGCCCCACCATCACCACAGCACCCATTGCTCTCCTTGGTGGGACAGCAGTGCCCAAGCTGTGCTCCAGCTCTGGGCAAACCCATCCCCTCCCTCTCCCGGACCTGGCAGAGCTGGAAAGGGCCATGGTTGCAGGGTGGGATAATACTCCCTGTGCCCAGGATCATCTGAATCCATCCCCCCCAGCTCTGAGGGACCTGCTGCCTGCCCTGAGTTGCTAGAGCACAGCTCAACCCCCTCCAGCTACTGGCATCCCCCAAAGGTGGGAGCTGGTGACCACAGCCCCTGCTTCCCCCCTCTCCCCAAACTACCCCTGCCTTCCACAATCCGTTTATTTAGAGAAACTCAACATTAAAACCAGACCCAGGGGCCAGCACAGACTGGTGGAGCACAGCTCCAGCCCCCAGTGGCCCCAGCCCCTCCCCACCAGACAGCCCCATCCCTGGCCCACCCCCCACCTTCCCTCCCTCTCCCTGCGAGGGGAGCACAGCTTCTCTGGGGGTCCCCGACTGCTCGCCCCCCTGTCCCAGCCAGCACGGTGCAGGCAGAAGCAGCAGCCGAGCCCTCAGCGCTGGAGCTGGGGATTGTTGCGCAGCAGCCACTCAATGGTTTCCAGCAGGTAGGCCATGCCATAGTGCCGGGCGATGTTCTGGAAGACGCTGATGTGGTCCATGAAGGTCTGGCGGGAAGGGAGGAGGAAGGGAAGCAGGCTGCCCAAACCCCTGGGTGGCTCCAGAGGGGGTGGCCAGGCAGGGATGGGGGGGCAGAGGGCTGCGTGGCAGCTCCCAGGGGCCGAGCAGGTAGAGAAGAGGCAGAGGAGGAAGGAGGCACCCAGAGCAGGGCTCCGTGCTGTCCCTCTAGGTGAGGCAGGAGGGTGCTGGCCTACCTGGGAGGAGATGGTGAGGGCAAAGTCTCCGGCACAGCTGCAGTACACGGGCATGTGCGTCTCCTTCACACCATGACACTTCTTGCACACCTGAAGGCCAGAGTTTTAGGTGGGCCAGGAGGTGAGGCCAAGTCCCTCTGAAGGTATCTGGCCTCAAGCATCCAGCAGGGCAGGCAGAGGGGGTGAGCCCCATACGCACCAGGTCCTGCAGCACAAAGGCCATCAGCTTCTTCTGCAGGGCTTCCACCAGCGCTGCTTCGATGGCATCCGAGTCATACTGTGCCTGGCAGTTGGAGCAGACCCAGCTGGGCAGCACTGACCCATCCTATGGGCAAAGATGGAGGTGAGCACTGAGGAGCCCAAGCACTGTGAGGGGGGAACTGGTTTCTGGAGAGAATGGAGCATCAGTCAAAGCCAAGGGATGCTCAGAGCTGTCACAAAGCAGCTAGAAAAGGGGAACAGAAGATGGCCTTTAGGTGAGGTTGATCACTGGCAGTAAGCAGAGCTGCCAAGCAAAGGGGTTGTTGAGAGAGACGATGGGTGATCATAGAACCATTTTGGTTGGAAAAGACCTTTAAGCTCATTGAGTCCCAACTGTAACATTTAGTCCCCGTTTAGTGCCATGCTGGGGCCTCTGGTGTCCCTGAGACTGCACCTGGGAGAGGGCAGGGTCCTTGCACAGGTCCAGGTCCCTGCAGAAGTTGCAGTTCCTGCAGATGACTTCGGGGAGCACGTAGGAGCGGCAAGGGTCCCGGAACTGGGCTTCTTCCGAGAACTCGCCCACCTCGATGAGGTGCAGCAGGTCCCGGCGCAGTTTGGTCACCTGGTTGGTTACGTTGGCATCCAAGGAGAGGACCTACAAGAATAAGAGCCAGGATGAGCCAACCGGCAGAGAAGAGCGTCCTCACCCAGGAGTGTTCATATCCTTGTGACCTCATATGGATGCAGGGCAAGACCAATGGGCTGTAGATCACTCCTGGAGGAAAGCTGCAGCAAATATGAGCCGTGGATAAGGGCCAGAAGTTGAGCCCTGATCGCAAACCTTCTGAAAAGGGGCTTGTTCCTCCCTGCTGACCTTGCAAACGTATTTGATGAACTCCAGAGCTGGGTTGTTGAGCGGCAGGTAGGAGCCAGGCAGCACCGGGAACATGTCTGAAGGCTCAGTGGCATTACGAGAACCAGTCATCTTCTTCTGGATCTTCTGGGTGATGGTGAAGAAGCTCTGGGTGAGCTCATTGGCCACATAATCCTGCGAGAAGGTGATCATGCCTGGACGGACAGAGCGGAGAGCACCTGAGCCTTACAGTGGCCAGTGGGGACAGCAAGGTGGGCACCTCTCCACCTGCACCAGGGCTGCCCTGTGGCTTAGCACTCACCAGGCATAGCCCCCATCTCCCCCAGCACCTCCTGGGACACCTGACTGGTGCTCCTTCTCTTGACAGGGGTGCTGCCGGGGGCGTTGCGCCGCAGCTCCTCCTTCATGCTGTGGTACACGGCCACGATGTAGGCTGGGGAGACATGGGCAAGACTCCAGCTCCAGCCCACGCCAGCGGCCACCCCACTGCACCCAGCAGGCACAGGTGACCTTGTCCCCTCCCTGGGACAGCTCACCTGACACGATCATCAAGAAGTAGCTCTGGCAGGAGGCAGCCTGGGGCAGGAACTGGACAATATTCCAGCTGTTCTCCAGCAGCTCCTCCACGTTTGGCTCCCCTTCCTCCTCCTCATCCACTTCTTCTCCCACCACCGCCTCCTCCTCTTCTTCACTGTCCTCCTCCTCCAACACTTGCCTCTTGTTGGTGTCCTTCTGGAAGAGCCAGTGATATCAGAGGTTCTTCACACCTGGCCAACGCCTCCCCGCTCAGCTCCACCCTGAGCACCCTGCTCCTGGGGTCCGAGTGCTTCCCATCTCTTACCTCCCCGTAGTGGACACGAGAATCCACTTTTCCCTTGATACCTCCATAATTTGCTGGATCCATCCAGAGCAGAAACTCCCAGCAGCGGGAGAAGGAGATGGTCAGAGAGTGGAAGATCTCCTTGGAGTGGATGCTGGAGGGAAAACATCAGACTCACACACAGCATCAGCATCATCCCTAGTTCAGAGCCTTCTCTGTGGGCCATGGTGGGGAGAAGGTGGTGCTGGGCAGGGTGAGAGGAGGTTCCCCTCTCCTGTCCAACAAGTGGTAGGGATCCCAGGGGAAGCCATGCCCGAGGAGTCTCAGCTCCCTGTGTTTGTGTTGGGGTGCCCGTACTATGGCTGGGATGCTGTAAGCCAGACACTAAATGAGGTGCTGGGCACCTCCAGTTCTCCTGAAGGTATCTTTGGATTGAATCCTACGAGTATTCTTGGAGTACTACCTATAGTGGACAGCTAAGGGACAGACCACTCCTCCAGGAACGACACCAAGAGAACTGGGAAGCCTTGTCCCTCCAGTATCTTTACCAGGATTAAATAAAAATAAAAAATTCCATGCTGAGGACCATCAGAAGGCAAAAAGAAATCAAGCACCCTTCTTCCAGGCCCCGAGCCCTGCCTTGGCTCCATCATTCAGAAGCCTCATAGAATCACAGAATGGTCAGGGTTGGGAGGGACCTTAAAGATCATCTTGTTCCAACCCCCCTGCCATGGGCAGGGACACCTCCCACTAGAGCAGGGTGCTCACAGCCCCAGCCAGCCTGGGCTTAAACACTTCCAAGGATGGGGCTTCCACCACCTCTCTGGGCAGCCTGTGCCAGTGTCTCACCACCCTCATGGGGAAGAAATTCTTCCTAATGTCCAACCTGAATCGACCTCTCTCCAGTTTTAATCCATTCCCTCCAGTCCTGTCCCTGCCCCACAGCCTAACAAGTCCCTCCCCAGCTTTCTTGTAGCCCCCTTCAGATACTGGAAGGCCACAAGGTCTCCCCAGAGCCTTCCCTTCTCCAGACTGAACAACCCCAGCTCTCTCAGTCTGTCCCCACAGCAGAGCTGCTCCAGCCCTCTGAGCATCCTCATGGCCCTTCTCTGGACACGTTCCAGCACATCCATAGCCTTCCTGACAGGGACTCCCTCACCTTCAAGCCCAGCTCGGCCCGCTCAGCCCACCTGCTGATGATGTACTCCATGTAGCTGATGGCGTCCTCGATGCGCCGCTTCTTGGTGCACAGAATGATCCGGTTGAAGTTGGCGTAGACCACCGAGGAGCCCAGACGCTTGAACTCGGCCACCAGCCTGCAGGCAGGGCACAGAAGTGAGTCAGTGGGCGGGAAGGCAAAGCTCGAGGAGCAGACGTAGCCCATGGAGGACATGCTGATCCAGCACAGTCAAAAGTAGAGCATGTTGGTGATGCCAAGGGACAAGGGACAGGACGAGAGGAACCAGCCTCAAGTTGCCCCAGGGGAGGTTCAGGTTGGAGCTGAGGAACAATTTCTTCCCCTCCAGGGTTGTCCAGGGCTGTCCCAGGCTGCCCAGGGCAGTGCCACCAGTGATCCCTGGAGGGGTTTCCAAGCCCCCCGTGGAGCTGTGGTGCTGAGGGCCAGGGGTCAGTGGTGCCCTGGCAGTGCTGGGGGAAGGGTTGGACTCGATGAGCTGAAAGAGCTCTGCCAACCAAAATGATTCTGTGATTCTATCCCACACGTAGGAGCTCACCCAAACAGTACTGGAGGTCCAACCAACTGCCCAGGGGTGACTGTGGGCATCCACAGTGTTCTGGTGACTAACACCACACCCGTCCCCCCTTCTCCAGGTCCCACTTACTGCAGGAAAAGCTTCTTCATCATGTTGTGGAGCGTGCGGTGCAGGGCTGGGTCATAGAGCAGGGAGGAAGGAGAGCGGAGCCAGCGGTAAAAGTGAATGACCTGGTTGTCTGCGTAGACGTTGTGATACTGTGTGATCTCCTTCACCCAGCTCACCACCATGCTCTTCAGGATCCTGACAAGGAGCAGAGACCAGCATCACTCCACCAGCCACCATCGCCCCTCTCCACCTTCCAGACTGGGAGATGGTTTTGGATACTCTGGAGGATCCAGAGCAGGACCTGCCAGAGTGGAGACTCGTGAGCCCTCGGCACATGAGCCACAGGGTGAATAGAACCCAGTGGGACACAAGGAAAGGAGAAACAGGAATAGGCAATCTCTTCACTGGTATCTGCTGTCTGAGCCCCCAGGCAATTCTGAGCTCAGGATCTTCAAAGGTCTGTTGGAGAAGATCCCTGCCCTGCCCTGGAGACCTGAATTTCTATTTCGAGCACCCCACAAGCCCCATTGCTGGCACAAGTCTGGGAAAGGCTAAAGCAAGGGGGGGGAATGAGAGGAAGGACCTGCCAGGATGGAGACCAGATGCTCCACCACCTCCTGCTGGCTCCTGGAGCCATACCTGAAGGTGTTGGAGCAGAGGGCAGCTTCATCATAGCTGGCTGGGATGTTGGCAGCTTGGTTCCCTGTCACCATGTCTTCTAAGGACGCCTGCTGAATCACATCAAAGCTGATACTCATGCTGGAGCCTCCTTCCATGTCGTTGATGTGGTGGGACTGCAACACCGTGTTCACAGCCAGGCTTTGGATGTCCAGCTCCAGACACACTAACAGCAAACACAACCTCTCAGCAGGCAGGCAACAGACCGACAAGGACCCTGCCAGAAGGGCTTTTCCCAGTTAGAAGGGTGATCTATAGGTGGTGCTGCCCTGAGCTGGGGAGATACTTTCACAGGTGTGACTGTCTTGACTGGCATTTGTTTTCCAACAAGACTTGGACCTACTAACCCTCTGGAACCACCATTTCTGTCTGAAAGATGCAGCAGAAATGCTCAGAAAGACTGATTATCACTCAAGCTGCTTCTGCCTCTGAGAAAGACCCATCCTAGGGTCACCAGGGATGACCAGTTGAGCTAGCCTGTCCTTGGGCTGACACACTGCAGGTGACAGTGCTGCTCTCAGCGGCCATGAACTGGGGAAGAACCTGCACACGCTGCAGGTGACACCTCCCTGCCCCAGGACGTGCCCCTTGCCCAGAGACTCTTTGGAGACCACATCCACCCTCCTGCAAGGCTTGCAGAGCACGGTCCAGCTCTGCCCCTGGCTCGGTGCTACCCCGAATTCCCTCCTCACCCGTGGAGTAGCAGCCAGGGTTGTTTATCTCCACAGAGGCTCTCTCGTCAAACTCCATGACGAGGCGGTTGTCATCGGCCTCCTTGCCACCCAGGTCCGGGCGAGCCGTGGGTGAGAGCCACAGCAAGTGGTTGTGACGACGGAGGTGGCGCGAGAAGAACAGGTCAGAGCCAAAGGTGGAGATGTCGTCAGGGAGGTTCCCAATGGGAATGTGGTAGTACCTGGGACACGGAGAGGGGAACGGGCATCGGGGTCAGTGCAGCTGCAGAGAAGACACGGACCCCAGCCCTGTCCCCTCAAGGGAGGAGGCAACATCTCGGGGTCCCTTCAAGGGCATGGCAGCCCCAGGGGAATGTGGCCGCCCCGGGCACCTGCTCATTTCGAAAGCCTGGGAGAGGCAGGTGTCCAGGTTGAGGTAGTGCCGGATCATGCGGCGGGCAGCGTGGCGCTGCCAGTCCAGGACCGAGTAGCTGATGTCATCAACCAGCCGGATGGGAACCAAGGGGAACTCCTCGAGGATGGGAATCCCACTCGTCAGCTGTTTCAGGTCCCAGTTAGACTGCACGGCAACCAGCGTGGGGCCTCGGCGCTCATCCTGAGTGAAAGAGAAGAGGCCGTATCCAGGTGCACCCCTCCAGCGAGAGGAGGCCATGCCCCAGTGCCCCCCTCCAGCGAGAGGAGGCCGTGTCCTGGTGCATCTTTCCAGCAAGCACCTCTGCTCATCAGAAAACTGGCAGTGCCAGACATCCTGTCCTCACAGCAGGTCCCCATGGTAGGGACACCACACCCCAGCACTCCTGAAGTGCCCACCTCTGTGCAACCAGCTCTCCAGCTGAGCACAGGGATGGGGGGAGATACTGAGGTGGCCTCGCTGCTGCCAGGCACCTGAGCAAGACAAAGCCCTTGAGCAACCCCCACTTCTACCCTTGACCTTCAAGCCACCAGCCGCACGCAGGTGCTGTTGGAACTGCTGCACCAGTGCCTTCCACAACATCCTCCCCTTCCTACGTGTCTGCACGGACAAGGTCCTGCAAGGATCTTCCTCGCACCTCCAGCTCACCTTGTAGCCCAGCAGCAGGCGCTGGATGGCTCTGTAGGTGGCCTTGGGGTCAGTCTCGGCGCGCACTTCAAAGGTGTGTTTGGCCGGGGGCAGCAGCTCTTCACCGGCCTTCTCCAGCAGCACGCTGCGCTCCGCTGAGAACAGGGTGGTGAGATTGGGCATCTGGTTGCTGCGTACCTGTGCCAAGGGAGACCAGGTCAGAGCCAACGGGAGAGGGACCCAGCGGGGTTCTCCCTTCCATGTGTCATGAGACGATTTCCACTGAGCCCTAGTGAAACAGCAAGGGCGAGAGATGCGTGGAGAAACCTCCCACTGCCCGATCCCCATCATAGACTGGTTTGGGTGGAAAGGGACTTAGAAAGGTGAGCAGGGCCACCTGCAACCAGAGCAGGTTGCTCAGAGCCCCGGGCAACCTCCCCTGCAATGGTGCCAGGGATGGGGCAGCCACCACCTCTCTGGGCAGCCTGGGCCAGGCTCTCACCACCCTCAGCACCAACAATTTCTCCCTTCTCTCCAGTCTGAATCTCCCTCTTTCAGTTTAAACCATCCCCCCTTGTCCTGTCCCAACAGGCCCTGCTCAAAACTCTGACCCCATCTTTCTGCCAGGCCCCTTGAAGTCCTGAAAAGCCCCAGAAGGTCTCCCTGGAGCCTTCTCCTCTGCAGGCTGAACCCCCCCAGCTCTCCCAGCCTGGCTCCCAGCAGAGGGGTTCCAGCCCTCCCAGCATCACTGGGGCTCCTCTGGCCCCGCTCCCCCAGGTCCCTGTCTCTGCTGTGCTGAGCACTCCCGAGCTGCCCCAGCACTGCAGGGGGGTCTCTCTCTCTCCCCAGAGCCCTGGGAGCAGAAGGGCAGGATCCCCCCTCCCCTGCTGCCCACACTGCTGGGGTGCAGCCCAGGGTGCCAGTGGCTCTGGGTGCCAGAGCACAGGGCCAGCTCAGCTCCAGCTCCTCCCCTAATCCCCCAGCCTCCAAAGTCCCACCTTACCTTGTCCAGCACAAAGACAGCAGCTTTGCGCTGCGAGGGGATGAAGAGCCCCAGGAGGGCCCTGCTGCCCTGGGAGCTGTGGTACAGGTAGATGTGGCGAATACTTCCTAGGGACACAACATCAGAGCATCAGTGGTACCCAGAGATGCCAGGTCCCCGGTGCCCCAGGAGCCCCCCTCCCAAGGTGCCTCACCTGGCTCCAGGTAAGTGAACTGGGCCAGAGAGCGCATCTCCAGGTGCTCAATGTCAAAGGTCTCGGCCTCTCGCCCAGCCAAGTGCCTGACCAGCTGCCTGCTGACCATGCACACGCAGCCCAGGTGGATCAGGGCACGGAGGAGAAGCGGCACCTGCAACGATGGCGAGGGATGTGGTGGGACAGCGTTGCCTTACCAACCTCCTCTTGAGGGTTTGGAACTGGAACAACCCCGCTTACAAACCACAGGCAGGACATAGCTGAGCTGCCTCCAGCATGAGTTTGGTATTACCACCCTTGCCAGTGCTGGAGATGCAGAACAAGTATTTTAATTTACTTGTGTTCCTATCTAGCCCCAGGCCTCACCATCAAGGGCAGCAGCAGGTACTTAGGAGGATGTGTGGAGCTCTAGCTGGGCACTCTTACAGCTCTGCACCTTGTGGTTTGGCACTCCCTCGAGACAAAGGCTTCCCCTGAACCACCAGATAAACAGCACGGTGGGAGATCCACCACCGATCCATCCTGGTTTATTAACCCTCCAGCTCTAAACTCCACCACTGCAGAAGACTCCTCCTGAAAGACTCGCTGTGGCACCTAGTCCCAAACCAGTCAGAAGCAATAAACATTCCTTTGCTGAACCATGCTTCCCTTGTGCCAGTTTTGATTTCAGAGCCCCCTGGTATATCCCATTTTCAGATCTCTTGAGCAAGCCCAAAGCATTCCTATGTCCCTGAGTCTCACCCCCGTGAGAGCCGTTCCCTCCCTCGCACCCTCCTCGTTGTTCTCCTGTCTTAGTCTTGCTATGTATTTTGGAGACCGTGCTCCAAACTGAGGGGCAGATGTTTCAAGAACAAGACAAATCTTTCCTTGGCCAGGACTGTGTCCAGCTGGGTGCTCTGTATCTCCAAGGATGGAAACTCCACAACCTTCTGGCAACCTGCTTCACCACTCCTGCAGAAGTTTTTTCTGACGTTGCCACGTAACCTCCCATGTTTCAGTTTGTGTTTGCTGCCTCTCATTCTCTCCCCAGGCACCTCAGAGGTGAGCCTGGCTCCTCTCCTTTCCTCCTCCCATCAAGAAGGTCCTGCAAGCCTCTTCTCCTCCAGGTTGAACAGCCCCAGCAGGCTCAGCCTCCCCTTGCATGGGAGATGCTGCAACCCCTCGATTGCCTCCCTCCCTTTTACACCTTAAAACATCTCCAGGCCCCTTGTTTTACTTCAGTGGCTCATTTTTATTTCATCCTAGCTGCTCCTCGATCTTATCCAGTCCCACCTACTAAGCACAACAGCAGTGGAGAGGACTCTGGTTGGCTATGGAAGATGTCCTACAGAAATGCTGAGTTGTCCATGCCCTGGCCACTTTGGCAGAGAAATCTGAACGAAGTTTTGGGTACTGCTGATTAAAGTTTTCTTTCACCATGCCCCACTGAAACCCTTTCCAGGCTTTCCCAGTGACCTCAGTAGCTGAAGTTTCCCAACTTTATGATGCTCCTTTTGCCCTTGCATCTCGCACACCATTCTGGAGCTAACGGCACCACCACTCACAGCCAGCTTGTCTTCCTTAGGCAAAGGCTTTTGATCCATAATAATTCTACGTTGCATTTTAGCGACAAACTCCCCGGCCTTTACGCTTTAACGTATAGCTCTGCTCCTCCAAGGCTGCAACCTGCTCTGCCACTTCTGTATAGGGTGAGTCCCGACACTACAATAAATGTCTTCTTGACCAAATTCCATTCACCAGGTTTTGAGCTGCTGAACGAACCAGTGTCCTCGTTTGAAGCAGGCACCCCAGTTTTCCTGGCTGTATTTTCCGCCCTTCAGCACTAACAGAACTGGTAAATTTAACCTTGGCTTGCCTGCTTTGTGCTGAACTTCCTTTAGGTTCTTCCTGCTCTTCCTGAATTTTCCAGCTGAATCCTATTCTTCTTTCTAAAGCTTTTATAACCTCATTTCAGGGGACAGGGCACAAACACCTACGTGCAACTCCACACGTTGGGTTTTCCCCCCACCTTGACTCTAAACACTCCTTATCTTCCCTGGTTCACACACCAGCAGGATGGCTCTGGTTGGTTTAGATCACCCCTTCTGCTTGAATGCCACCTTTCCCCAAAGTTCCCTAACTCCAAATAAACCAAACCCCCTTTCCCTGACAGGCCTTAAGCCACATGCTCATTGTCTCTGCCCGTGCCAAGGTGGTGGATGTTAGAGAAGGGTTTGGGTTGGGAGGGACCTTAAAGATGGTCTTGTTCCAAGCCCCCTGCCACGGGGGGCACTAGACCCAGTTGCTCAAGGCTCCATCCAACCTGGCCTTTGAACACCTCCAGTGATGAAGCATCTGCAGCTTCCTTGGGCAACCTCTGCCAGCATCTCACCACCCTCAGAGTGAAGAATTCCCCGGTACTCTGCTGTGCAGGGGCTTTTGATTTTTGGTCTCTCACCGAGTTAAATGTTTCGGTGCCAGGTCAGAGTAACGAGCTACCCCTCAGAGAGCACCCGAGGAGTTACCTGCGTCTCGTACACTCCCTCGATGTCCGGCGCGGAGAGGTCCGCGTTGATTTCGTTGAGGTGCTCCTGGTACATGTCTTCAGGGACCGAGTATTCGTACAGGTTGTAAACCAGGTTAGAACGGGGCAGGATCCTGTTCACCTGCCGAGGCAAAGGACCTGCTTCAGAGAGCTGTGGGCAGTGGGACAGAGTCTGGTTGGAGGCCTGTATCTAGTGGAGCCTCTCAGGGGTCAGTACTGGGACCAGTACTGTTCAGTATGTTCACCAACGACCCGGGTGAGGGCACAGAGTGCACTGTCAGCAGTTTGCTGCCGACACCAAACTGGGAGGAGTGGCTGACACACTGGAAGGCTGAGCTGCCATCCAGCCAGACCTGGGCAGGCTGGAGAGCGGGGTGGGGAGAGATTTAATGGAATACAAGAAGGGCAAGTGCAGAGTCTGGCATCTGGGAAAGAGCAGCCCCAGGTACCAGTGTAGGCTGGGGACTGCCCTGGTGGAAAGCAGCGCAGGGGAAAGGGACCTGGGGTCCTGGTGGGCAGCAGGGTGACCATGAGCCAGCAATGGGCCCTTGTGGCCAGGAAGGCCAATGGCACCCTGGGGTGGTTAGAAGGGCTGTGGTTAGTACATCAAGAGAGGTTCTCCTGCCCCTCTGCTCTGCCCTGGTGAGGCCACATCTGGAATAGTGTGTCCAGTTCTGGGCCCCTCAGTTCAAGAAGGACAGGGAACTGCTCGAGAGAGTCCAGAGCAGAGCCACAGAGATGCTGAAGGGAGTGGAACTTCTCCCTGCTGAGGAAAGGCTGAGGGAGCTGGGGCTCTTCAGCTTGGAGAAGAGGAGCCTGGGGGTGACCTCATTCCTGGTTATAAAGATGTAAAGGGTGAGTGGCAGGAGGATGGAGCCAGGCTCTGCTCAGAGACATCCAGTGACAGGACACGGGGCAATGGGTACAAGCTGGAACATGGGAGGCACCACATGAAGGTGAGGAGAAACTTTTTTGTGGTGAGGGTGACAGAGCCTGGGACGGGCTGCCCAGGGAAGTTGTGGAGTCTCCTTCTCTGGAGACATTCCAAACCCACCTGGATGTGTTCCTGTGTGACCTGCTCTGGGTGACCCTGCTCTGGCAGGGGGGTTGGACTAAATGATCTTTGGAGGTCCCTTCCAACCCCGAGCATTCTGTGATGTTGTGATGAGTGGGGCACATCACACCCCGCGGCACTGCTGCCAGGAGCCGGGGCACCTCTAAGGGTTGCAAGGACCTGGGCTCTGAGCCAGCACAGCTCCCAGTGCTCCTCGCTCCTGAGGATATCCGTGGGTGATGTTTGTGCCCGTTACAAACTCCCATAGCAGAGAACCTGCTTCCTGGGCAGGCTGGGATCAGCAGTCACCAGGGGTGGATGAGGGACATCCATGGAGGGGGAGAGCAAGGCCCTGCAGGGCAGGTTCCTGTATCTCCTCGCAGCAGAGGTGAAGCACCTTATTTAATGTTTCCCCTTCCAGACAGGGCAAATCCTCACCCTCCTGTAGGCGGTCCCCTCCTCTGGCTTCGGGACGCGCTGGTTGACGTAGAAGACGCGGGGGATGCTCAGCCTGATGCAGTGCAGGTCGCTCCCGATCACCGCCCACAGCCGGAACAGCCCAGCTTGGCTGGTCTCAGCGATCTGCGGGACACGGGGTCCAAAGTCAGCGTTAGCAGGGGGATCCACCACGGTAATGGTGCTTACGTCTAAACTGGGGAGCATTTTGGCCAGCTGGTGGCCACCAAGAGAGCAGGGGGCTTCAAGAGTCACTGCTCTCAGTGCCAGTCCCCGTGGCCTGCTGCTGTGCCAGGGCCACTCTCTGACTATGGACAACCAACTCCAGCTGAGCCTTGATGTCAGCCCAGCCACTCTGATGTCCTGGACCAGCCATCCCTTCTGAAGCTTGTGCTTGCACAAGGGCTGCTCTGAAAGTCCTTTGAGAAGATGAAGGAAGTGATGAGGGCTGGGCTCGGGTGCCCACGTGTCATGAGGATTTGTGAAAATGCCGGATGGCACCTCCTCCCAACTCTGAGTTTGTACGTTGACTGTGTCCAGGCATCCCTGGAATCCTGTGTGCACCACAGGCACACTGTGCCCAGTGCTGGCCTCCCCAGGAGAGGAGAGACATGGACAGACTGGAGAGAGTCCAACGAAGGGCCACAAGGACCAAGAAGGGACTGGAGCACTTTCCTGAGGAAGGGCTGGGAGAACTGGGACCATCTGGTCTGGAGTGGAGGAAGCTCAGGGGGATCTCATTGATGTACATCAGTATCTGCAGGGAGGATGGAGCCTGGCTCTTCCCAGTGGTGCCCAGTGGGAAGACTGGGGGCAGTGGGTTCAAACTGGAACACCAGAGGTTCTCTCGGCATGTCAGGAAACACTTTTTCCCCATTAGGGTGACGGAGCCCTGGCACAGGGTGCCCAGGGAAGTTATGGTCTCCCACCCTGGACAAACTCAAAAGCCATCTGGACATGGTCTGGGGCAACTGGCTCTGGGTGGCGCTTGAGCAGTGGGTTGGATCAGTTGGATCCCACAGCTGCCTCCAACTTCAACCAGTGTTTTTGTGGCTCTGAGACTAATGCACAGTGCTGCCCATGGGCTGAACTGGAGCTGATCCACTGGCAGAGCTACACGCATGTCCCAGATTCTACACCTGGGGAGGAACAACAACAGGCACCAGCAGACCTGCTGGAAAGCAGCCCCATGGAGAGGGACCTGGGCATTCTGGTGGACAATAAGTTCTCCATGGAACATCAATGGGCTGTTGTGGCCAGGAAGGCAAATGGTCCCCTGAGGGGCGTAAAGAAAAGTGTGGCCAGCAGGTTGAGGGAGGGTCTCCTCCGCCTCTGCTCTGCACTGGTGAGACCACATCTTGGAGTACTGAATTCAGTTCTGGGCTCCCCAGTTCAAGAGGGACAGGGAAACACTAGAGGGACTCCAACAAAGGCTACAAGGATGATGAAGGGACTGAACATCTCTGGTGAGGAAAGGCTGAGAGCCCTGGGGCTGTTCAGCCTGGAGAAGAGAAGCCTGAGAGGGGAGCTGAGCAATGGTTACAAATCTCTGCAGGGTGGGGGGCAAGAAGAAGGGGCCAGGCTCTTGTCAGCGGTGCCCTGGGGTAGGACAAGAGGCAATGGGCACAAACTGGAGCTGTTCCACCTCAAACTGTTGTTCCACCTCAACATGAGGGGAAACTTCTTCCCTGTCAGAGTGGCAGAGCCTGGCCCAGGCTGCCCAGAGAGGCTGTGGAGTCTCCTGCTCTGGAGCCTTTCCAGCCCCCCCCCCCCGGCTCTGTTCCTGTGTGGGCTGCCCTGGGTGCTCCTGCTCTGGCAGGGGGGTTGGACTCGATGATCTCCAGAGGTCCCTTCCCACCCCTCCCATTCTGTGATTCTATGATTCACCACCAAGACTGACCATGTGTGCTCCTGTTTCCATACAGACGTGCGTGAGCCTGAAGCTCTGCAGCCCCACCCACCCTCCCAAGCACTACCACCAGAATGGCTTTGGGGTCAGTGGTCCCTCAACTTCACCCTTGTCCCACCGCGCCAGCGGTCAACGCGAGCCTCAGACCCCGGGCTGCCCTCCGTGGTGGGTCCCCTCCCCGATACCTGCACGATCTGCCAGGGCAGGTCCAGGATGCTGCGCGCGGTCCTGCGCAGGTAGCTGCCCAGCCCTTTGGAGAGGGCATCTCGGATCACCCCTCCGCCTGCCGCTGCCTCGCCGTCCTCCAGACGCCGCCTCTTCCGCCGCTCCCGCCGCTGCCGAGCTTGCAGCTCCCACTTCTTCTGGTGGTAGCGCAGCCAGACCAGCCGCTCCTCCTGAGCCGGGTGTCAGTGCACGTGAGCCGAGCCAGAAACCGCCACGGGCTTCCCAACCCCATGTCCTGTTCCAGCCCCAGCTGTGATGCCACCGCCGCCCCCCTTCTCTCCATCAGTGGTTCCGGTTCTCCACCTCCTGGTGCACCATGGGCATGCAGAGGGTTTCAGGAGACCCACAGCTCGCTCCTAGCGGGAGCCGCCTGGGTTGATGAGAACAGCCCCAGGGCATCTCCTGCCCCGCCTGCTTCATTTACCTTGGTGGTGCCCAGGGGTGGAGGTGGACCCAGTATCTCTCGCCAGGACTGGGATAGCTCCAGGTACTGGGACATCTGTTGGCTTTCCTCTGCTGCAGGGACTCGCTTCCGCTTATTTGCGACGGGAACAGATGGCTGAAGGGTCTTGGCAGCCCCAAAGTCCTCTATGTCACCAATCTGTGAGCCAGGCGTCCCCTCTTGGGGCTGGTTGGTGAGGACCTGAGGAAGCAAGGACAGCAGGAGGACGTGGGTTGTAGAAGAACCCCACCAGCACAGCCAGCACCTTTCCCTCACCCTCTTTACCTGTCTCTTGCCTTCTGAAACGAAGAGCTCGTTGATTTTTTTCTGTTTGTACACATCGTTCTTCTCCAGGAGCTTCTTGTGGAGCCAGTCTGGGTGACGGACTCGTGGCACTGGGTTCTTCACCTGGAAAGCATCTCCAAATTGCACTAAACCCCCCGCAGCCAAAGCCCTCCCCCCTCCACCCCTGCCCCGTACCTGCTGCAGGGCTGCGGGAATGGTGATGATTTTCTGGATGGTGCTGCCCAGTCTCTCGATGTAGTAGTCCCAGTCCAGGATCTGTGAAGAAGGCAGAGGAAGATGAGCAGAAGATCAAGCACCTCCCCAGGACCCCCAGCACCCTGTTTTACGGGCGCCAAGCAGCTGCTGTCCAGGTCACATCTCTGGAGGGACCAGCCCTGGTGGGGATGTCCCACTCACGGCGCGGATGTTGAAGTCCTGCAGCGAGGGGCTCTTCAGCCACTTTCGGAGGTAGTGTTTGCGCACGCTGGGCTCGGCTTGGAAGATGGCGAGGGGGATGGCCCTGGGGGAGGCAGGGGAGACCTTAAGACCCACCCAGCAGCACACGAGCTCCTCTCCCCACCTCGCAGAGACCCTCCCAGCTTCTCCTGCCACGCGGTGTCCGTTAATGGCGTTACCCATCACGGGGGAGCACTCGGGCACGGCACGCTGAACCAGCTCGCTCACCTCCCACTCCCCCACCCTTCCCCTCTTGGTTGTCCCCACGTTGTCAAGAAGCTCAGGCCCCTCGAGATGAGGTTACCTCTCGGTGACTGGAGACCCTTCTGGTTTCTTGGAAATGATGAACCGGCAGCTCAGCCCCGCGTCCTTCACCATCTGGTCGCCCAGGAACTCAGCCAGGCGCTTGGCAGTGCTGATGGAGGTGGACTTCTGCTCCCCGTAGTCCTCCAGCTTGCGCGACATGGACCGGTTCTCCGAGATCAGCTCAAACAGCTCCGAGTCAGGCATGTTGGCAGCCTGAGAGAGAAGAAAGAAAACCCTGAACCCAGGAAGAATCTGACAGTCAAACTTTGCAGCTGTCAGACACCCGGGGCACCTACACTCGCTTGCTGCCCCTCTTTACAGAGAGGCATGGGAATCGGTCCCGGCTGCAGCAGCCAACACGACCTCTCCAAGAGGGAGGGTGTGGGTTTGAGGCTCTTGGCGGCTCGTGCCACGGTTGGGCTGCGGCAGCGCTTCGTGTTGTGCCCACAAAGCAGTTGGGCTCACCGAGAACTTGTTGTGAGATGGAAGGACCCAACCAGGCTCTCCGACCCTCTCACCCCCCCGTTCCTTCTTTTCTCTGCCCTCCCCAGATACTGTCCAGCTGATGTCTTTGTGCGCCTCATAAAACCCTCCACAGCCTCAATGGCCTTAGCCAACGCCCTTGGGGGATGAGGGCCACCAGACCAGCTCCATGAAGGACACCACTTGCCCATGGCTACGGCCAAAGGTAGAGCCCTTGCACTAAAAGCCACTAAATGTCAGCCCTGGAGAACCAAAGCAGCAGATGTACGATGGAAGCGACCATCGCAGTGGACCATCTACTCTGTGCAAGCAAACTCCACCCTCCCTGCAGTGCCCAACCAGCTCTGACACTTCTCTGGCTTCACTCTAGGGGCATGGACATGCTGAGCTGTACTCACCTTGCTGTAGAGCACATCCAGCCAGTAATCGGCCACCTTGGCCACGGAAGCGTAGACCTCCTCCAGGGTGCTGCCTTTCAGAAAGGCTTCAAATACCGAAGACTGGAATATCTTCACCAGCTGCAGCTCTCCCCGGCGCTTCACCTCAAATCCTTTCAGCTCAGCCAGGGACCCATCCTCGTTGAACACTGCATACCTAGGAGACACAGCATGGGCCAAACCCTGCCTGCGCCAAGGGACACATCCTCCAGGATCCCGTTGGTGTTCCTCCTGTCAAGGTGCCACCACACTGCCACCCAGAATGCTCAGCAGAGCCATGGTGGATGATCTCGGGTGGATGATTGGCACTTGGATGATCTTAGGGTGCCTACAGCTGCTCTACCAACTGTTTCACCTTGGGCTGAAGAAGCACATCAGCTGGTGCCCCAGCTCACCCATGCCAACAGGGAGAATCATCTTAATTGCACACAGGTATAAAGGGTGGGAGGTGAGAACCCCGGCAGGGAAACGGAGGAAGATGTTAGGAAGAGGTTTATAGAATCATAGAATGGCGTGGGCTGGAAGGGACCTTAGAGATCACCTAATCCAACCCCTCCACCATGGGCAGGGTCACCTCTCAACTAGACCAGGTTGCTCAATGCCTCGTCCAGCCTGGCCTTGAACACCTCCAGGGAGGGGCATCCACGACCCCTTGGGGCAATTGAGTCCACCATCCTCCTACTGAAGAGCTTTTTCCTCAGATCCAGTCTAAACCTATTTTCCCTCCGTTTAAAGCCATTTTCCCTCATCCTGTTGATGGACACTCTTGTGAAGAGTCCCTTCCTGTAGGTTCCCCTCAGGCAGTTATAAGGTCCCCCTGGAGTCTTCTCCCCTCTAGGCTGAACATCCCAGCTCCCTCAGCCTGTCCTCATAGCAGAGGTGCTCCAGCCCCCGGATCATCTCTGTGGACTCCTCTGGACTCGATCCAACAGATCTATGTCCCTCTTATGGTGGGGACACCAGAACTGGATGCAGTATTTGAAAGAAGAGGGAAACTTTGTTGGCTCAGGTGCAAAGCGGTTCAGAGGAGGCTGGATGCAGCCATGACATGACCACAGGACCACTGCTCCCTCTCTCCTTTTCTCTTGCCTTTTTTTTTTCTTTGCATTTAGCAGCCTTGACGATTATTTGTACGTCTCCAGAAAAACCTTATGGGAACATCAGCCAGTAGAAGAGAGGAGATACTCAAACCTGCATCAGTTAGCTAACCCTTCTGCCCCCCAACCATGTTCCTATGGACACAACCTTCTTTTCCTCCACCAACAATGGTGCCTCTCAGCCACATCCATGCTGTGGTGATTGGAGAGCAACCAAGAAATAAATGCACTTGCTAACACCCTTAAACTACAAGACACCCAGAGGCCTGAGAGAAGAACCCTACGAGCAGGGACTGCTCAGTGCTTGGTGTCACCTCGACTCCAGTGGCAAGGACTTGCTGCTTGCAGAAAGGCACTGACAGAAAGGTGGTAGATGCTGGAGCTCGTCCCATGGGGCATTAAGCACAAAGGAGCATAGAGCAGTGAGGACAGGTGGTGCTGGAGGGTAGTGACAGCACTTCTTGGACCCAGACCCAGGTCTGCAGGCACCCCTCTAGCTAGTGGTTGCTGCTGCTGTAGCTCGTGGCCCTATTCCTGTTCTCTGCAGAGAAATCAGTGAGGTTTGAGTACAACCATCCTGTAATGTGACAGTAATGGCAAGATGGGTTCCTTCTTCCAGGTGGAGAAGGAAGGAGCAACATCGAGGAGAAGCATTACTGGAGGTCTGTGAACTCTGGAGAGATGGGAAGGCAGGAACTGATAAGCTTAAACAGATGAGGTTGAAGGTAAGCAGTGCTGGAAACCCTCAGAAGGAAAGTCAAAGTTCTCCTGTGCACCTCAGAGCCAGACAGGGAGATCGTGTCTGGTCACCGAGCTGGAGAAAGGTTGTTTTGCTCTTATCTTCTAAAAGGTATTGCTATGGTGTGGCACTGGAGGCAAGTGCATGGCTGGATTCAAAGATGATCTGGTGTAAAGAACTTGCCACTGAAAGCCAGCAAATCAAGCATGCTGCCAGCTCCAGGGGCAGGGACCAACGTGCCCCACGTGCACAAGGGAAAGAGACCTTCAGTGCGTTGCTCAGGGGAAGGGGAAAGATTGCAAGCTTGGAAGTCTCACCTTTTCTTCAGCTTCTTGCCCTCCTCCTTGGAAGCTGGGAGGATCATGGCCAGGTATGGTCCATCCACTTCAAAAAAAATGCTGTTCTCCGAGCGTGTGACGTAGGTGAGAGAGGCTGGGTCCTGCAGTTCCTGGTACTGATGATTCGTGAAGCCTTCCTACAGGCACAGCCCCAAGAGAACAGCTCCACTCAACAGCTGGGACAGTTACACCAGGAGATGCCCCTCGGGCACAACCTGCCCAAAGGGATCACCGAGCACCCCTCTGGAAGCTACAGCAACATTTAGGACTCAAAAATCAAATCATCTGACCTGCCTGTTAAGAAGAAAAATGCTTTGGACACTAAAATTATATTTGTTTCATAGAATCACAGAATGGTGGGGGTGGGAAGGGACCTCTGGAGATCATCGAGTCCAACCCCCCTGCCAGAGCAGGAGCACCCAGGGCAGCCCACCCAGGAACAGAGCCAGGGGGGGCTGGAAAGTCTCCAGAGAAGGAGACTCCACAGCCTCTCTGGGCAGCCTGGGCCAGGCTCTGCCACTCTCACAGGGAAGAAGTTTCTCCTCATGTTGAAGTAGAACCTTCTATGCTCAGTTTATACCCATTGTTCCTTGTCCTACCGCTGGGCACTACAGAAAGAGCCTGGCCCCTTCTCCTTGCCCCCCACCCTGCAGAGATTTGTAAACATTGATCAGAGCCCTTTTCAGGCTTCTCTTCTCCAGGCTGAACAGCCCCAGGGCTCTCAGCCTTTCCTCACCAGAGAGATATTCCAGTCCCTTCATCATCCTCATAACCTCTGTTGGGACTCTCTCCAGTATTTCCCTGTCCCTCTTGAACTGGGGAGCCCAGAACTGGACCAAATACTCCAAGATGTGATCTCACTAGTGCAGAATAGAGGGGCAGGAGAACCTCCCTCAACCTGCTGAACACACTTTTCTTTACGCCCCCCAGGAGACCACTGGCCTTTCTGGCCACAAGGGCCCATTGCTGTTCCACGGAGAACTTATTGTCCACCAGAATGCCCAGGTCCCTCTCCATGGTGCTGCTTTCCAGCAGGTCATCTACCCCCAACCTGTACTGGTGCCTGGTATTGCTCCTCCCCAGATGTAGGGCTCTACACTTTTCCATGTTGAATTTCATTAGTTTGTCTTAAGAGAAGCTGGAGCCCCCAGAGGATGGCTTTGGACCTTGCTCCAGTCTGGACTACCAGCCTGCCCAGGGGAGCAAACACCAACCCTGGCCTCTTACAGACCACCCCCTCTTGCTGCAGGGATATCAGAGCCTCTCCCTCTGCTCAGATGCTCTCCAGGGCAGAGAGCAGCTGGGCAGCAAGCAGGGCCACCAGCCCCAATGTCCTGCTTGTCACACAGGGCTGGAAGAGAGGCCGTCCTCCTTTGTCAGTACTCCATCCACCTCCTTCTCAGACTGCAGAGATGGCCCGGATGGGTGGGAGACTCACCTTCACCAGGATGTTCAGCATGGCACCTGGGTAGGAGATTGTCACCTTCGGCTTCTTGGCATTGGTTGATTTGATGACAAAGTTCTCCGGGAAGCTGTTGGGGAGGACACACCAAATCCCATCGGTGTCCAGTTCCAGAGGTCTCCTAAGGAAGGAAAGAAGGAAGAAAGGTCACTGGTGCATGAAGAACACTATGTCCAGCAGGTTTATGGAGGTTCTCCTCCCCCTCTACTCTGCACTAGTGAGACCACATCTGTGTCAGTTTTGGGTTCCCCAATTTAAGAGAGACAGGGATCTACTGGAGAGAGTCCAAAGGAGGCTACAAGGATGATTAAGGGACTTGAGCATCTCCTCTATGAAGAAAGACTGACGGAACTGGGGCTGTTTAGTCTGGAGAGGAGAAGACTGAGAAGGGATCTTAGTAACGTCTATAAATTTCTGCAGGGTGGGGGTCAAGGAGAAGGATCCAGGCTCTTTTTGTATTGCCCAGCAATAGGACAAGGAACAATGGGTATAAACTTGAGTATAGAAGGTTCCACCTCAACATGAGGAGAAACTTCTTCACTGTGAGAGTGCCAGAGCCTGGCCCAGGCTGCCCAGAGAGGCTGTGGAGTCTCCTTCTCTGGAGACTTTCCAGCCCCCCTGGCTCTGTTCCTGTGTGGGCTGCCCTGGGTGCTCCTGCTCTGGCAGGGGGGTTGGATGAGATGATCTCCAGAGGTCCCTTCCCACTCCTCCCATTCTATGATTCTATGATCACCTCTGTGTCCCCCAGAAGGCACAGGGTGCCTGTTGCATCCACCCTCCAGTCCCTCCTGCAAAGCAAACCCTCCCAATCCAACAGAATAACCACACCCCTGTCAGCCACCGGCATGGTCACCATGAACTGCTGAAAGCTCCGCTGCTTAATGTGCTCCCACATCTGTCCCAGATGCAGAGGGACCTTTCCACCCCAGCTCAGCACATACTCACCCAATCTGCTCAATCAGTTCCCTGGCCTGGGTGATGATGTTCGCGCCGGTGAAGCAGACGATGCCAGCCATCTCCATGGAGTACCAACGAGCCCTGGAAGCAGAATAGTCAGAGTGAAGAGCAGGAGGTGCTCCCTCCCAAACCTGGCTATGGAAAAGGCACGAGGACCTCCAGAGGAAGAAGAGTAAGAACCATCAATGCTGGCCCTTGGTAGGTTGTTCTCCTTGCCCTAGTTATGATGCTTCAGAAGATCTGGAAACCCCCTAACAGAAGATTCCTGTTGCTTATGCCCAACACTTAATGCCTGGCAGGAGTCTCCAGAAGAAGTCATTGGTAGGAGGAAGAGCAGAGCGTTACCGGCAGCACCAACCTTCATCCTGGTGCTTCAGCAGCAGGTGAAGCAAGGTACAGCCTCCCCAAGACAATCCTGGTTTCCAAGGGTCCTCTCCAGGGGACCTCAGCTTCGCCCAGGGGAAAGACTCACCCTTTCCTCATGACGTAGCCGTAGAAGGAGTTGAGGATGCACTTGTGGGCCAGCTGCAGGGAGTCGTACAGGATCTCCATGTTCTTGCAGCGCTTCACTTCAGAGGCGTCTCCCGTCTCCACCGCCGCCGCCAGCTTCTTCTTCCACACCTGTAAGCCACCCACACATCACTACTGGTAGCATCCAACCGGTTCCCCCTCAGTCCCAGTTAGAGCATTACAACTCCGGAGCAGTATCTTTGGCAAAGATCAGCAGCACGAGCAATGAAACATTCCTTTTTCTTCTACAGCAGAGGAGAAGCTGGCCAGAGACACTTTGCCAGGTGGCAGGAAGGGCCTGCAGCACCAACTCTAACTCTGGTGGTGACCATCAGAACTCAACCAGCACCGGCAGCACTTCCTGCCCCTGCCATCTGTGCTCCACTAGCAGCAGGCTCAACCAGCAGAGAACTGGAACGTCCTCCTGGAATCAACCGTTCTTTAACCTGAGGTCTAGACCTTTCTTCTCAGCCTGGCTCTTTTCTCCATGTAGGAAGAATGTTCCAGACTGAACCCATCCAGATCAGACACATCACAACAGAGACTAGCTGAGGACTGGCTAAGCCCAGTGAAAACTGGAGATGCAGTTTTGTTTCTGACAGCACCACAGAAGCAGCAAACACCATGGCAGCAGCTGTGGAAGACTGGGCAGTGAGGAGCCACAGATGTCAGGAGCTCCACCACCTCCTTGAACACAAGGGCTGAACAGAGCAATCACGGAATCACAGAATGCTAGGGGTTGGAAGAGACCTCAAGACATCATTTCGTCCAACCCCCCTGCCAGGATCACCCAGATCAGGTCACACAGGAATGAGTCCAGGTGGGTTTTGAATGTCCCCAGAGAAGGAGACTGCACAATCTCCCTGGACAGCCTGGTCCAGGCTCTGTCACCCTCACCACAAAAAAGTTTCTCCTCACATTTACATGGTACCTCCCATGCTCCCGCTTGTACCCATTGCCCCGTGTCCTGTCACTGGATGTCTCTGAGCAGAGCCTGGCTCCATCCTCCTGCCACTCACCCTTTACATCTCCATAACCATGAATGAGGTCACCCCCAGGCTCCTCTTCTCCAAGCTGAAGAGCCCCAGCTCCCTCAGCCTTTCCTCAGCAGGGAGATGTTCCACTCCCTTCAGCATCTCTGTGGCTCTGTCCTGGACTCTCTCGAGCAGTTCCCTGTCCTTCTTGAACCAAGGGGCCCAGAACTGGACACACTATTCCAGATGTGGCCTCACCAGGGCAGAGCAGAGGGGAAGGAGAACCTCTCTTGACCTACTGACTGCTTCTAACCCAGGATGCCATTGGCCTTCTTGGCCACAAGGGCCCATTGCTGGCTCATGGTCACCCTGCTGCCCACCAGGAGCCCCAGGGCTTGGTGGGGGCTTTAGAGCTTAGGTTTCAGTGGGAGATGAGATGTCCCCAGCCTTGGCAAGACAAGGAAGTGGAAGACAAGGAAGAACCAGAAGTGGAGGTCAGTACCTTGTGCAGCCCCTTGAACTCATAGCGGCGGTCCCTGAAAGCTCGCACTGTGTCCACATAGAAAGAGTTCTCTCGCTGGCAGATGGTGGTGACTCGTTCCTCCACCTTGGTGACGTGGATCTTCTTGTATGCCTTGCGGCAGTAATCTAGTCAAGGGAAGAAGCCAAAGGAGCTTCTCAGGGATGGGTGCCTTGCTCTGGCCAGAGGGATGGGCATGGTACAGACACGGAGACATCTAAGCATCAGGCAGGGGTGAACTGGGGGACAATCCTGCTGCAAAGGGAAGGTTAGGAAGATACCAGCACGGACAGAAGCAGCACCTCATGATGGAGATGCAGGGACAGGTTGGGGAAATGGAACTCAATGTGATGCATGTATGGCCCATCCACAAAGTCAGGCTCTGCCTCAGCCAGCTGGATGCTTCTGCGGAACAAGCATCACCCCAAGTTGGTGGGATAATGTTTCCCTTTCAGTAAGAGGCTTCAATCAGCAGTCTTCCCAAAAATGGAGCCATTCTCAGTTCAGCTAAACCCACAGCTCAGAGGAAAGTGGAAACACTGCCAGGGGCACTGGCCCCTCCAGGTTGCAGACACAAGCCTGCTGAGATCCTGGAGATCTACCATGGTCTGAGACCAGACCCAGTCTAATTGGCTGTATGAAAGGTAATTACTGGTGAGCACCACCCACAACCTAGATGTTGGAAAACACCGCTCTGGATCGTAACGTTGGGGTGGGTTTGGGTTTAGTTTATGGGTTTTGTTGGTTTTTTCTTTACCTGCCAGTCGTTTTTTCTCATACTTGGCCTGTTCTTCCCGGGAGAGCTCGTGGAAGGCGTGGGGTGGTCCCTCAGGGAACAGAGGAGGGAACTTCTCGGACTCCAGCTGCTGCTGGATGCGGTGGTACTCACTGCGGCTGGCGGGCACTGGGGAGGAGGGCACCGGTCAGTCTCCCGGGGGAGGAGCTGGAATCCATCTCCCCTCTCTGCGAGTTGGCCCGCACAGTCCTCGCTGCACTTACTGAACTCTCCCCTCCACTGCCAAGTCATCCGGCGCTGGCAGTTGGCACCCGGCTTGTTGAAGTCGCAGGCGGCACACGTGGCCTCGTCCACCATGGCTGAGGGCTGGGGAGAGACCCAGAGGTGTCATAGAGGGGACAGCTCTCCAAATGACAGCTCCTGCCACAACAGGAGCTGGGTGGCAGAAGAAGACAGGTGTGAAGGTCAGAGGTGGCATTCGGGGAGTTCTCCCTTCCAGCACCTTTTGGGAATGTAAATCCCAGAAATAGCTGGTTTTGGGGGGAAGAGTCCTGGCTGAAGTTGTAGCTCGACCTCTGCAGATCTGGCATCTGTGGCAGCTTGACTGAACTTCCCACCCAGCCTTATCTGGTCATGGAATTGTAGACTGCTTTGGGTTGGAAGGGACCTTAAAGATCACCAAACTCCAACCCCCCTGCCATGGGCAGGGACACCTCCCACTACAGCAGGTTGCTCAGAGCCCCATCCAGCCTGGCCTTGAATAACCCCGGTGTTGGGGCACCTAAACAACCTCCCTGGGTAACCTGTTCCAGTGTCTCACCACCCTCAGAGCAAAGAACTTCCTCCTGTTGTTACAATCCCTTGTAAAAAGTCCCTCCCCAACTTTCCTCTAAGCCCCCTTCAGATACTGAAAGGCCCCAGAAGGTCTCCTGGAGCCTTCTCCTCTCCAGGCTGAACATCCCCAGCTCTCCCAGCCTGGCCTCCCAGCAGAGGGGTTCCAGCCCTCCCAGCATCGCTGTGGCTCCTCTGGCCCAGCTCTAACAGGTACATATCCCTCTTGTACTGGGGGCTCCAGAGCTGGACGTTGTACTCCAGATGGGCTTTCACCAGAGAGGAGCAGAAGGGCACCTCCCTCACCCTGCTGCCCACGCTGGGGTGCAGCCCAGGATATAGTTTAGTATAGTTTCTGGGTTGCACTTGCACATTGATGCCTCATGTTGAGCTTTTCATCAACCCTCAAGTCCTTCTCCTCAGAGCTGCTCTCAATCCACTCATCACCCAGACTGTGTTTGTGCTTGGCAGTGCCCAGACCCACATACAGGACCCTGCACTTGGCCTTGTTGAACTTCATGAGGTCAGCATAAGCCCACCTCTGCAGCCCGTCGAGGTGTAGCTGGAGCCTTAGCTGGTGAAGACCAAGGCAAAGAAACTGTTGAGTACCTCAGCCTGCTCCACATCCCTCATGACCAGGTCTCCCATTTCCTTCCAGAGAGGGCCCACATCTTCCCTGGCCTTCCTTTCATCACTGAGCTACCTGTAGAAGTTTTTCTTTTTACCTTCCACACCCCTGGCGAGATGAAATTCTACCAGGGCTTTAGCTTTCCTAACCTGAGCCCTGTCTGCTTAGACAACTCCTTCGTAATTCTTCCAGGTCACCTGTCCCTACTTCCTCTCTGGAGACTTGTCCTGGTCTTTCTTTGCATCTAAGTGTGTCCAGGAGCCCTGATGAGAACGTTCAGCCCTTGCTGTTAAGAGGATCCAATCAGAAGGACCACATCGGTCATGTGAATGACAACTCAGGAGAGACAAGGTTGACATTACCCACCTGCAACCTGTTGGTCAGAATGATGTTGGGGTACATGGCCCCCACATCTAGATGGTAGATAAGGGGACACTCGATTCTGTTCGGAACATCCCTCAGGGAATTCAGTTTGACCTTGATTTCATCACAAACCTGTGGCAAGACCAAAAGAAGAGAAACTCAGAGGGGCAGGACTTCATGAGTCAAATACTTGTCAAATTTGGTCCTTTATTCCTGGACAGGGACACGTGCCACTGACTCTGGGGAAAGACTTGAAAGGATCAAAAGAGCAGCAGCATCAGGGACTCCTCAACCACAGGTTTTGGTTTGGACCTCCCAGGTTGGCTGTAGGGGTACGTGGAAGGTGAGAGCAGCACTAGAGGTTAATCAAGAACCCTTTTGCAAACAGGTCCATGGAGACACCAGCAAAGCCTAGGTAGAAGTCTCCAGTCACTGATGATGGTCACCACAAAACTGCAGGCTTGGCTTTGGAGAGGGGTAACCTACACTTGGTAGCCAATAAGAAGCAGGGAATGAGAGGAATATGACTATTTGGGATATCTGAGGGGTCTGTCTTCTCACTAAATCCCTTCCCAGTTCTCTCAGAGCTTCGCTTCTCATTGACCCTGCAAAGGGGAGAGCAGGAACCATGTCCCTCAGCTGGGGCAGAGACCCCAGATCCCCAGGTTGGGCTCCAGTGGCTGGGAATAGGGGTCCTGGCTGGGGCAGAAGCTGCTTGTAACATCCCTTAACACCATCTACTCTATGGATGGCTGTAGATGGGCTTCTTGGTCTCTCTCCATAGAGTAGAAGATGACCCTAAACAGGCACTTTAAAGCCCCAGCCTCAGCCCAGCAGCTCAGCCCTCTCTGCCAAGCCCGGCTTTGCCATGGGCAACGTTACCTCCTGGAAGTTGGTGACTTGATCAAAGGGCAAGCCCTCCTCCTCCTCGATGGCGTGTCGCAGAGTCTTCTCCACGTGCTGCACCAGGAAGTCGAAGGCAGCAGGATTCTGCAGGGGGTTGGGATGGTGCTGAGCCCATGGGCAGCGGGGCTGGCAGCTCCTGCCCTGCTGCCCACAGCCCTACCTGACTTGGGCATGGGCAGGGTCTGGAGCAAATAATAATAATAATAATAATAATAATAACAACAATAATAACAACAATAAAAAGGCAACAAAAGGAAGCAACCAGGGTGGGTGAGAAGCAGCTGGCTGGGTTTGTGTTTGGTAGAGCGGCGGCACTCCCGGTCGCAGGCTGGCTGCTGCAAGGGTCCAAAGAGTCAGACTGGGTCCCAGACATTTTCTACACCCAGTGTGTGCTCCCCGTGATCACCCAGAGAATCATAGACTCACAGACTGGATTGGGTGGGAAGGGACATTTCAAGGTCATTTGGCCCAATCCCCCTGCAGGGACAGGGCCATCTGCAAGCAGAGCAGGGTGCTCAGAGCCCCGGGCAACCTCCCCTGCAATGGTGCCAGGGATGGGGCAGCCACCACCTCTCTGGGCAGCCTGGGCCAGGCTCTCCCCACCCTCAGCACCAACAATTTCTCCCTTCTCTCCAGTCTGAATCTCCCTCTTTCAGTTTAAACCACAGCCCCTTGTCCTGTCCCAACAGGCCCTGCTCAAAACTCTGTCCCCATCTTTCTGCCAGGCCCCTTGAAGCCCTGAAAAGCCCCGAAAAGCCCCAGAAGGTCTCCCCGGAGCCTTCTCCTCTGCAGGCTGAACCTCCCCAGCTCTCCCAGCCTGGCTCCCAGCAGAGGGGTTCCAGCCCTCCCAGCATCACTGGGGCTCCTCTGGCCCCGCTCCCCCAGGTCCCTGTCTCTGCTGTGCTGAGCACTCCCGAGCTGCCCCAGCACTGCAGGGGGGTCTCTCTCTCTATCCCCAGAGCCCTGGGAGAAGAGGGGCAGGATCCCCCCCTCCCCTGCTGCCCACGCTGCTGGGGTGCAGCCCAGGGTGCCAGTGGCTCTGGGTGCCAGCACACAGGGCCGGCTCAGCTCCAGCTCCTCACCCCAGCACCCCCAGGTCCTGCTCCCCAGGGCTCTCTCCAGCCCCTCACCCCCAGCCTGGGCTGATATCAGGAGTTGCCCCATCCCAGGTGCAGGACCCTGCACTTGGCCTTCTTGAACCTCATGAGGTTTGCACAGGTCCACCTGTCCAGGTTCCTCTGGATGGATCCCATCCTTCCAGCATGTCAACTGCACCACTCAGCTTGGTGTCATCTGTAAACTTGCTTAGAGTGCACTTGATCCCATTGTCTATGTCACTGATGAAGATATTAAACACCACTGGTCCCAGTATGGACCCCTGAGGGACATCTCTTGTCAGCAGTATTGAGCTGGACATCAAACTGTTGCCCACTACCCTCTGGATGCCACCATCCAGCCAATTCTTTATCCACCAAACAGTCCACCCATCAAATTTGGAGAGAAAGATGTTGTGGGGGACCCTGTCAAAGGCCTTCCACTAGGGGACATCCAGAGTCTCTAGATACCACCGCATGGCAGAGGGTGAAGTCACCTCTGAAAACTGAAGGGTCTGTGAGCACAACGCAGGCACGAGGCAGGGCAAGGGGGAGGTGGTGGAAATAGCAACATGAGCCAGAAAGATGTCCAGGAAGTGTTCAGAAGCAGCTTAGTTTGGGTGGAAGAAGGACAGTGGGAGGACAGAGGCGTATTTTTCCAAGAACCATTAACTCAACACCAGACCCAAAGCCCTTCAGCATTCTTCCTTGCTGTCAACAAGGTCTGGCTTGCTTCCAGCCAGTAATACACATGACACTTGCGTTCCCAGTGGAGCACAGATTGCCACTGGGAGGTCTCCTCCCAGCCCTTCTCAGCCTGGCTCCATGCAGCTTCAGGTGCCCAAGGTCTCCTGAAGTACAGGTGCTGACCAAGCCCAGCAGGGACACAGAGATGGTAACACCAGTGGTGGGTTGCTCCTCACCACCACACTTGGCGAGGAGAGCGGTTGGCCGCGTGGCCCCTCACCATTTTGAAGCGGCAGGGGATGTCACTGCGGAAGACCCCGGATTCCAGAGCTTCCACGTGGCCTCCCACGTACGTCTCCGAGTCCAGCACGTGGCCGTCTTCTGTGAGCTTGTTGAATTCCTGCTCCTGCTTGTTGGGGAAGATGATGTTGGCATGATAGGCCTGAACCATCAGCAGTGCCTCACACAGTGTCCCAGATCCTTTTCTTAACACCTGCAGGAGAGACACCAAAGCCAATTTTAAACTCAGAGTAGATTTAGATTAGATAGAAGGAAGAAAATCTTTACTCTGAGGGTGGTGAGACCCTGGCATGGGTTGCCCAGAGAGGCTTTGGGTGCCCCATCCCTGAAAGTGTGTGTGATCAGATTGGATGCAGCTTTGAGCAACCTGCTCTAGTCAAAGATGTCACTGCCCATGGCAGGGGGAGGTTGGGAGAGATGATCTTTGAAGGTTCCTACCAACCCAAAGCATCCTGTGATTCAACAAGAGGTGGGACCGGACTGGCCTTACAGCCAGATGGCTCAGCTGGTGACACACATGCAGCAGGAAGTGCTGCAGCCCACGACAGGGTGATGGGGGCAACTGAGAAGCCAACACCGACTCCCTCATGTTGGCTGGGAGGAGAGCAGGCTGCGGTCAGGGTGAAGACCTCCAGACCTCTGCTGCCATCACCTCCCAACACTACTCCACTGTCAAGTGCCTTCATAAGCTACACCAGGTGGAGAGACAGAGGGACGCTTCCTACATGCTTAGCACAGGCAGCTTCCCAACCACCCTCCCTGCAGCTGACAACAGCCAGCAGGAGATAAGGCTCTGAATGACCACGACACCTCAAGTAGACTTGACTGAGGATGGAGCATCAGCCATACCTTCCTGCTCCAGCCCTGTGCTGCCAACCCTCAGGTTCTGAGCCACCTCTCTCAAAACACCCCAGGGCTGTGGAGAGAAAGGAGCAGCCTCCAAAGCCACCTTCCCTCCCCTTCCCTGCCAAGGGGAGGGCAGAGCTGTCCCCGCAGGGTGGGAGATGATGCACCCACCTCATCAGGCTCCATGGGGATGATGGTGCACAAGGCGAAGATGAACGGATGCACGTACTTCATGTACATGTAGTAGGTAGCCACAGCGTCGGACACTGAGTAGGTGGCCAGGGTCTGTTGGAGAAGAGTGAGAGCCAAATGAATCCCCTGTGAAGTGTGGTAGAGCAGCTCAATGGCAATAACCTTTCATTGCTTCCTGCCGGACACACTCGTACAAGCAGGAAGAAGGGAAAGGTGCATTTCTCCACATCCTAGGTCTTAAAGAACAACCTGTTCGCCCAGGTGGCCTAGAAGGTCAACACCATCCTGGCCAGCATCAAAACCAGTGTGCCCAGGAGCAGGGGGGTGATCATGCCCCTGTACTTGGCTCTGGTGAGGCTGCAGATTGAGTATTGTGTTCAGTTTTGGGTGCTGCAGGATAAGGAAGACACTGAGGTCCTATAGAACAAGAAGCAATGGCCTCAGGCTGCACCAGGGGAGGTTTAAACTGGACAGCAGGAAAAGTTATTTCACTGAAAGGGTTGTCTGGCATTGGAACAGGCTGCCCAGGGAGATCCCTGGAGGTGTTTAAAAGCTGTATAGATGTGGTGCTTGGGGACATGGCTTAGTGTAGGACTTGGCAGAGTAGGGTTAGTGCATGGACTCAATGATCTTGAAGGTCTTTTCCAATCCCAATGATTCTATGAGTTGCTGAAGTGAGTTCAGAGAAGGGCAGCCAAGCTGGTGAAGGGTCTGGAGAACATGTCTGATGAGGAGCGGCTGAGAGACCTGGGACTGTTTAGTCTGGAGAAGAGGAGGCTGAGGGGAGACCTTATTGCTCTCTACAACCACCTGAAAAGAGGTTGCAGTGAGGTGGGTGTTGGTCTCTTCTCCCAAGTAACTAGCAATAGGACAAGAGGAAATGGGCTTAAGCTGTGCCAGGTGAGGTTTAGGTTGGGCATGAGGAAAAATTTCTCTACTGAGAGAGTGGTGAGGCCTTGGAACAGGCTGCCCAGGGGAGGGGTGGAGTCACCATCCTTGGAGGTGTTCAAAAACCATGTGGACGTGGCACTTGAGGACATGGTTTAGTGGTCAAGATAATGTTGGATAGATGGACTTGATGATATTGGAGGTCTTTTCCAACCTTAATAATTTGGTGATTCTGAGAAGAAATGGGGAGGATGAGCCTGTGGCACAGATGCTGCCTTGCTTGGGAAGCAGGAGGCTGCTCCAGGGCTTCAGCAAAAGTTACCTGTCCATGGCATCTGAAAGACTAGGTCTATTTCTTGTCCATCCAGCAAGTCATGGCTCTCGGTGGCATTTCTGATTTAGGTGGTGGCTGCCACCTCACACTGGTGTAAATCAACACGGACAACACACTGTGCAAACCCAGTGCTGGAAGCACTTCAAAGAATCCCTGTTCTTTACCCCCACAAGCTCAAGTTCTACTCTAAGGTGGTGGAAATTTGTGGAGACGGGTGGAGTTCATTTCTCAGAACCCGCTGCATGAAGCAAGAACATCTCCTAAGCCTTCAACTACAGTGTTAGATCCCTATTGCAGCTGCTCTTGGTCTTGTTTTCCGACTGCTCAGAGGAGACACAGCACGGGGAGGAAATACCTGGGGCTCCTCTGTAGCCATTCGGCACATCTCTTCAGGGTCCAGCTCCACTGGATCATAACCCAGTTTTGCTTTCGCTGCTGCTTTCAGGTTGTGACTTCCCACCGGGAGGTAACTGTCTCTCTTCACCCACCTGGAGAGAATCAGGAAAACACCAGTTTGTGCAGAGAAACCAGCCCAGAAACCAGGCTTCCAAATAGACCTCGATTGCAAAGGGGACCTCTCGCCAAGGACAGCCAAGAGCCAAGAACCCAAGTGCAGTGGAGGAAGAGGTTGCCCAGCTTTAGATATCCTGCATCTCTATCGATGCCCCAAAATCCCAACCAGGACAAACCCCACTGTCTGTACCACTACCACCCTCCAGCTCCCTCAGTGGAAAGGTCTAGAACATAAGTCTGGTGAGGAGAAGCTAAGGGACCTGGAGAAAAAGGAGGCTCAGGGGAGGCTTTGTGACTATCAGTGGAAGGTTGGAGCCAGGGGGGTCAGGCTCTGCTCCCAAGGAACAAGCGACAGGACAAGAGGAACTGACCTCAAGTTGCCCCAGGGGAGGTTTAGGTTGGATATTAGGAAAAATTTCTTTACTGAAAGGGTTGTCAAGCATTGGAAAAAGCTGCCCAGGGCAGTGGTGGAGTCCCCGTGATCTCTGGAGGGGTTTCCAAGCCATGGTGCTGTGGTGCTGAGGGCCAGGGGTTAGTGGTGCCTTGGCAGTGCTAGGGGAATGGTTGGACTGGATGATCTTCAAGGTGTCTTCCAACCAGAACAATTCTGTGATTTAACCACTGGAGGAGACCCCAGCAGGACCACCCAGACAGCCAGCTGCTCTCCCCAGTCCAGACACAACTCCAGTGGAGGAAACCCACAGAAAGCTCCCAGCTTCTCTCTCTCTCTCTGCCCCCCACACATGCACAATGTGCCCTCTGCTCTTCTGGCCGTGCCAGAGGCTGGTGGGTCACGATACAGTTCCTTTCCCTCTCCAGTGGCCTGATCTTATCCCCCCCTTTCTCCACTGCCCCAGATCAGACCTCCAGCACCCGAGGGCAGGCACCAGCAGGCTGCATGGAGAGAGCCAGACCCGAGAGCCCTTCGTGGGGAAGGTCTGGCAGCTTCTGCTGGATACAGGGTGCCAAGGGGAAGCAGCACAGTCAAGGAAAAGGACCTAGGGACCTGTGACGCGTGAAAGCCCCCAAGGAGGACAATACCCACATACAACCATAAATGTTTGATATCAACCCAAGAGATAAAAGAGGCAGTTACACAGTAGATGGGTGGCATTTGGTACCTTAGACAGTCCATGTGGATACACTGGGATGCTTTGTACTCTCCCTGGCTGTCCTTCTGAAACCCAATTTCCTGATACATATTAATTCCATGAGCTGCTGCCCTTGCTTCCACAAAGGGCCTGGAGAAAGAGGCAACACAGAGAAGGAAGAGAACAGACATTTCCCTCCAGCTCTGACAGTTTCACAACCACTTTGTTACAAGCCACCTGATGAATTTTTCTTGCAATTTATCTATGATATTTGGCCACAGGGAAAAATTCCTGCAGGACAGAATTGCAGCATGACCCAAGAGGCACCAGGAGATGGATGGTGTCTCTCTCCTTGCTTCTCGAGGTCTGGTGTGCACCCCTCCCTCCAATATCCTTCCAGTCCCTTTTGACCCTCTCCCTGCTTTCCCACAGCTGGGCTCATCCATACACCAATATTGCCATGTTGACAAGGGTTTAAAGCAGCTTGGCCAAGTGGATGGGACTCTGCAGAAGCTCATCCCTCCAAGCCAATGACCACAGGATTTGGTGAGGTGCTCAAACTGGCCAGACAGTCGACATGAATCACACACTGTCACCATTGTGTCAGCTGTGGAAGGACGCTGAGGCGGGTACCTGACCCTGTCCCATAGCTCAGGTGATGTCTTACCAGATTAGTTTTCCTTCCCGATCTTACCAGTCAAAGAAGTCTCCATTGTATGTGACAATGATGGTGGGTTTGGTCTCCTGGACATGTTCAAACCACCTCTGGATTAAATGAGCCTAGGATGAAACAGAAGACTAGAAAAGATACATATGTAAAGTAACATCACCTCCTCCATGGAGAGGTGGTGGACACCACAGAGATCACTCCACCCTTCCCCTCTCTTCCCCACCTAGACCAAACCTGACATATCTCTTGCCCTTATTACCAAAAAACAAGTGTGACCAGCCCTGCTGGACTCGCCATGCTCCCCAGCAAGGCAGCCTACCAAGGGATTAGTTCTCTTTGGCCAACGAGAGCCCCAGGCAAGTCAAAAGTCTGCTGAGCACAACTGACTTACTTCATCTGGTTCATTGAAGACACAAAACGGACCCTCATACTCCGGTTTGGGAGTAAACTCAAAGTCTTCGATATCCTCAGAGACGATCTCCCTGTTTGTGATCAGGTAGCCCTAGGGAGGTGACACAGAGGCAGTCAGGAGGACCTGGCTTGCAGGCAACCCAAAAAAATGCTGCCCAAACAATGGGATGTTTTCCTCTTGAAAGTCAGAGCTTCTGTCTAGAGGAAACAATTGTTTGGGAGTCATCTGTTGAACCATCGCTGGCTAAGAAGGCCACAGAGAAAGAACATGGCACAGCAGAGTTGTCCCTGTGCTCTCCAGGTTACTACTGCACCAGTAACCTCCGCTGGGTACCACAAAGATATTTCATGCATCACTCAGACTTGCCTTTCATGTCCAGAGACACACATCAAGCAGCCAGCAGCAAGGCAAGGTTGGAGCCAGCTGGGTTGGAGGCAAAAGGCTGGCCTGCTCCCCAGTTTCACTGCTGGAGGGTGGAGGAAACCACTCTGCTGCCCATTACCTGCCCATCAATCATGTAGGAGATCATCATGATCTGGTCCGTCTCTGCATCAGGAAACTTCAAAGGGAGTTTGGTGGTTTCAATGTCAAAGGCGAGAACGACGGGATCCTGAGCACAAAAAAAATCCATCAGAAAATATTCCAAAGCTGACCTGAAGTTAAAGAGCGATTCCCAGCAAGCAAACCAGACCCTCTCCAGTCATCACTTTACTGCTTTATCCACCCAAAACCCCACCACCTAAGCCCAGAAACGAAGCCTCCCAACTCTGTGCACCGCGGTGTGACACCAGCAGCCGAGCAGAACCCAGCTCCTCGGGGCAGGCAGAGCAGCTGTGCAGCAGGACAAACGGACGCCTGCCCCAGCGACGCTCACCGGTCGCTCCACAAGGTCGTCTCGGCGGCTGATTTCGGGGGGGTAGGTGCTGCCCCGGTATCGCACGTTGTACCAGTGAGCCTGTGGAGAGAAGGGGTGTCTCGGTTTAGCTCGTTGTTCTGTCACCCCATCACTCCTTCCCCGGGAAGGGGCATTGGGAAAGAGAAAGGAGACCTGTGGGCTGAGCTGGAAACAGATTTAATAAAATAAAATACTAGTTCAAAACCGTACTATTAATACTCATACTAACAGAAAGTACCCAAAGTTAAGACTCGGCCCACATAGCGGTGCTGAGCTGTGTGCTCCCAGCAGGGAATCATCACTGGTTGTGTTCCAGACCAGGATGGATGAGGCTCTGAGCAACCTGGTCTAGCGGGAGGTGTCTAAGGTTTGGAACGAGATGATCCTTAAAGTTCCTTCCAACCCAAACCGTTCTGTGATTCTATGAATGTTGGATATCGGGCACTGTGAGTACCATGGTTGCACTGAAAATGTGATGGCCACAGCACACAGGACAGTTGATGTCAGGAGCAGGATGAGGGGACAGACCCTTCAGAGCTGGTGGCCACTGGGAGAAGAGACCATCCCCAGCAAACCCTCCAGTTCCTAGTGAGCTTGACATTTACAGTCTGGAACACTTCTGTTCTTGGGTCAGCTGCCCTGGCTCTCACTCCTCTTAGCTTTGGCACTGCCAAAGACCTTGACCGCTGTGAAGCCCGACGCACCACGGCTGGCCACGAATGAAAACAAAGTCTATTATCAGCTCTTATCAGAAGAGGGCGCTGCAGTCTTCTCAGAAATGCAGCTTTCCTGAACAGATAACGGATTCTGTGATTCTATCCCAGCGGAACCAGGATGGGAGGGTGGGCCGTGCCTTACTGTGGGGCCAGCTCCTTGCAACACCCGATGGGTTGCTGGGGACAAAGCTGCACATGTTAAACGCAGCCCAGAAGAAAAGCTCAAACCACATCCGTGTATCAACCAACCACTGAACTCTTCTGCCTGTCATTAATGAAGGGGAAGACCCAGCAGCCCAGGACTAAGCTTTACACATGAACCCATCATTACCAACACCTCTGCAAAAGTCCCGTGGAGAAAACATTCCCACCCTGCCTACACTCCAGCAGCAGGAAAGCAAAGCTCTTCCAGCTTCCCCCTTCCTTACTCACCACCTGGATCTTCAGGTCAATGGAGAGGCGGATGTGGTAGGGTACGTCGTACTCCCGCATGTCCACGATGTTGTCCATCTGGCTGGCAACTTTTCTGGAGGCTCCTTCCTCCTCCGTGCTCAGGCTGCCTCCACTGAGCGCGCTGCAAGGAGAGAAGAAAAGCCATCACCCTACTCGAGCACGCAGCCCGGCAGCCTCAGCACCGCTGACACCCGGCCAGTGACTGGAGAGAACTGGAAACGCTTGCAGGGGCATCCCCAGTGTTCCTAGTGTGCCTGTCCTCAGGTTTGTGAGCTGGGGCGGCTCAGAGGTGCGGGCACACAGAACCCACACGTGCCTGCGTAACCAACAGGGCCCTGTGGCATCGGATGGTAGTGAGGTTAAGCTTAATGAGGCAACCTGGGAACCACTTTGAACAACGGTTCACCTTCTGGGTGAGCAGGGAGTGCTCATCTTGCTCAATTCTGCTTTCTCGTTTCAACTGTAATCAGACTTCACGGCCAGGAAGACAGAGAGGTGAATTTCTCATGTCTATATTCTGGTTGACTTTAAAAAGAAAGTTTCATATTTTAACCTCTGTTTGCAACTCTGCTTCCAAGCCTGGGAACAAGTGTCTGGGTTTTTATTTAGACAGAAAATGACATGGGTTTTTTTTCCCTCCTTTAGTCACAGCTAGAAGGAAGGTTGCCCTGTGCCTCTCAGCATCGTTTCTCCAGGGACAGGGAATCTACTTGACCAGCAGGCAGAGGTACCACCACAACCCATCACATCCCAGAGGCTCTGGGGCCTCCTAATGTGCAGCACTGAGCTGAAAAAAGCCACCTTGGAGATCAGTGGCTTGGGGTCAGGACAACACCTCTCTGAGGACAGCTAAGAAATAATCCAGGGAACCTAATTTATTAACAGAAGGGACTG
This sequence comes from Todiramphus chloris collaris, assembly GCA_025345505.1. Taxonomy (NCBI): domain Eukaryota; kingdom Metazoa; phylum Chordata; class Aves; order Coraciiformes; family Alcedinidae; genus Todiramphus; species Todiramphus chloris. Next base: position 1,047,173 of record JANVCC010000296.1, on the reverse strand, counting down.
AGGGGCTGCCCTAAGGAGAGCTCCCACCTTGACAGCATGGCTGTGTAGATGTCGCTCGCCTGGTCTCGCTCTCTGTTTTTCCTCACAGCAGGAGAAATCTCCTTCCGCACCTTCACCAAGTCATCCACCGTGTTGAAGGACAGCTTGATATAGTTCCTCTTCAGGCCCACCAAGTGGTTTGGCTGCAAAGCAGCAAGACAACACCCGCTCAGGGGGTGAATGCTGAGGGTTGGCCACCATAAGAGAGGGAGGGGAGGGCAGAACAGACTGATGCAGGTGGAAGAACTGGACAAAAATGAGGTGCCAGTGGGTGGGAGAGTCAAGCACTGAGAAGAGACTCTGGTGGGCATGTCAGAGAAGAGCATGAGAGCTGCAGAGCAAGGGCCCAGACAGCCCTGCTGCCTGTGCAGGCAGGACCATCAGTGGGAAGAAGAGGAAGAGCAAGTCGAGCTTGAGCAGCAACCCCCTCCCACAGTACCCCATCCTCCTCTGATCATTCTTTAATGGGCCTACAAGAAAGCTGGGGAGGTACAGTTTACAAGGGTTTGTAGCAATGGGACAAGGCGCGATGGCTTGAACTAGAGCAGGGTGGATTTAAACTGGACATTGGGAAGAAGTTCTTTACACTGAGGGTGGTGGAACAATGGAAGGGGGTTGCCCAGGGAGGTGCTGGAGGCCCCATCCCTGGAGACATTCAAGGTCAGGCTTAATGGGGCTCTGAGCACCCTGCTCTGGTTGCAGATGTCCCTGCTCCCTGCAGGGGGGTTGGACCAAATGAGCTTGAAAGGTCCCTTCCCACCCAAACCATTCATAATTCTATGATAATTCCTGCAGTTAAGTGTTTTGAGGGCATTGTGAAACAGCTGCTGTGCTCAAAGAGAGGAGTATAATTATTACCAATAAGCAAATAGCCCTAAGTAACCCATTCCTGACAGGCATCACAAGCAGCACTAGGAGACTGAAGGCAAGCACACTGTTTCCCTTCACTACTCAGTCCCACCCTACTAGAGCTGTGCAAGCTCCCAAAAAAAAAGAATGCTATGGAAGAGCACAGAGGAATACAGACCAGGTCTAAGTCTTCTTTCGGGACAGTTTCCAGCTTTGCAATCTTCCCTTGGAACTTCTTGGAGAGGAAGGAGGACACTTCTCGCTCACAGCCCTGTGGAGAGACCCTGGGTCTAAGCAGCATGGCTCTGTCCCTCAGGATGAAACTGTCCCAAAGCAGGATGCCCAGGAAGTCTCAAGCTCCCCAGGGACCTGCTGTCCCCCTCCCTAGGGACCTCAACCCTCCCAGGGTCCCCTCCTCACCTTCTGAGTGGCGATGTAGAAGTAGGGTTTGTAGGGCAGGGCCACCTAGGAGACAGCAGACAGGTGATGGTGACATGTCCCTCTGTGGGACCCTGCGCCCTGCCCAGCACCCCCAGGGGACCCACCTTGAAGCGGCTCCCGTCCTCCTGGATGAAGTAATAGTCCACAGCGCTCACCGACCGCCGGTCCTCGTCCAGCACCTCCGTCTGCCCACGGGCATCGTGGATTCAGCAGGGTCCCTCTGTGAGACCCCCCCCAGGCCTACGGCCCCTCCATGGGACTGGTATCCCCAGGCCCTGCCAGGGGCTTCCCCGTGGGACAACCTCCCGGGCCCTATCAGGGACCTGTCCGTGGGACACCCCCCGTGCCCCCTCGGTTGGTCGCTCGCTCCCTACCGGGTGCATGTTGATGAGCCAGCCCGTCCGCTCGCCGGGCTCCGCCAGCCTCTCGAAGCCGAACAGCGCGTCCAGCCGGTCCGTGCGCTGCGACCGCTCCAGGCGCTTGAAAGCGGACTGCGCGGGGCCATCGTCCCTGCCGGACCCCGCGCTGTCCGCCGCCGGCTCCCGGGGCCCGCCCGCCCGCCGTCCCCACCGCGCTCCATCGGGTTCTCCGCCTCCGCCGGGCTCGGCGCGCCGTCCGCCGCCCCGCAGCACCATCCTCTCCCCGGCCCGGCCCGGCCCGGCCCGATCCGCCGGCACGGAAGGGAGGAATTTCCCGCGCTGCGTCTGGTTCCCGCGAGAGCGAAGCCGCTTCGCCCCGCCCCGCGTCGAGAAGAGCCAATCAGAGAGCGGCGCCATCTGTCCCCAGCAGGCACCTCCCACCAATGGCGGATGGAGCGCTCCGGCGAGCCCCGCCCCCCTCCCACAAAAGCCCCTTCCCTCCCCGCCAGGCCCCGCCCCTCTCCCGCCAGGCCCCGCCCCTCTCCCGC
>JANVCC010000296.1:998245-1037098 GCA_025345505.1 Todiramphus chloris collaris | reverse complement strand
ATCGCTTAAGAAATCGACAGAGGAAAAAAAAAAAAAAAAAAAAAAAATAATAAAAAAAAAAAGAAAGTAGGCTGCGGTTGCTGCCGAGGGAAAGCCGCGTTTCTCTTGAAGCCCGGGTTTGGGGTCCCTATTCCCCCCTCCCCCGCAGCGTGTCCTCCGAGTTTGTGTGTCCCTGTTCCGGGAACTGTGACACCCCATGGCCGCAGCTGGGGACTGGCCCCGGGCGATGCTGGCGGGTGCAATCCTGCCTTTGCCTGGGCACGGGGGGAAGCGGCGTTAGCACAAGTGCACGGTCCCCTCGGGGGAGGAACATCCAGTGCCGAGTGCGGTGGATGGGAGCTGACGTCTGATGGTGTTGTGCTGGTCTTGGAGAACGTTGCAGCGATAAACTCCTTTTGCCCTGCTTGCAGCTTCTGGAGGGAACGTAGTTTTCTCCTGTGCAGATGAGAACTGGCAACGGCAGGAAGAGGAGGGTTTGGCTGCCTGCAAGAAAGCGATTGAGAATTAAAACTCATTTGTGTAGTGCAACGGTTTGATTTTTTTTTTTTTTCACATCCAGCAGCCTGCACCTGGGGTGAATTTTCAGCATTTATGCTTTTTCTTGGCCTTTACCTTTGAGATCTGAACCAAATCTCGTATTAAATTACTTCCAATCCGGTTTGCAGAGGACGTGTTTGGAGGAGAAGCATTGACAGTGCTGCTGAATGAGCCTTTAACCTGGAGCCCATAAACTGCTGAAGCAGCAGCCAGTAAACCAATCGTGGGTAATCGTAGCCTGACACAGTGTTCCCCCTGCGCTTCTTCGGGGAGCTGGCGGCAGCTTTGGGGGTGTCTGTGCTGCTGCTGACACAAACCCCTGGTGACAAGGTGACAAGGTGACAAGGTGAAGTGCGCCGGGACACGTCCGTCACCGGGGCTCTGAGCATCCCTCTGCATTTTGCAGCAGGAGTTTTGCTTCTGTTGCTGAAAACAAATCACCTGGCAAAGCCAAACTCCCTGTTGGCTAACGGTGGGTGCAGATCAAACCTTGGTCCCTGCCAGGAAACAGCTGGAGAGGTAAAGGTTTGGTGGGGAGGGGTGTGTTGAGGAGTGGGCAGGGGGCTCCTGGGGAGGCAAAGTGGTGGAAGGAGCAGGAGGAGAAGGAGGGGATGATGGTGTCAGAGTTGCTGGGTGTCAGCAGCTGGAGGACTCCTGGAGCTGGGGCCCGGCAGCAGGGTGGGGATGGGTATGGAAACGGCAGGAAACTGGGAGCAGGAGGGTTGGGCAGAGGGAAGGGGGAGCTGTCTGGAGAGCTGTCCGGTGGGAAAAGGGCAGGGTGAAAAGCTGGAGAGGTAAAGGGGAGGTTGGGGTGCAGGGGAGAGGAGAGAAGGGGGTCCTGTGTGTCAGCCCCCTTGCATTTGGCTCATCTGCCGCGTGGGCAGTGGACGGGCAGTGCCACATGTCACATCCCTGCCAGCAGCGTGACGGTGTCGGGGCTGCAGGGACCGGAGGCAGCTACACTAACGAGGGTATTTTCCCCCGAGTTGGGCACCGTGAGCTGGGAGGCCAGTCTACGCAAGCGCTGGGAGCTGGGGCTGCTGGGGTTGTGGGACCCCCGTGTTCATCCTTTGTGGTGCAATCCCTGAAAAAAACCTGATAGCTTCAGGATGGGCAGGAGACCCAACTATTTTCACTCCTGAATTATTCTTAAACTGCAAGTTCTCTCTGCCCCAAAAACTTCGTCTCCTGTCATGCTCTCTTTTATGTGCCTGGGTTGTCTTCCCACTGGCTCTCCGAGGCTTTTCTTGCATCTGGTAAACCCTGTGCACCTCCCTGGGGTCAGACCAGGGTGGCTGTGGGTGGCCTTGAGAACACAGAGCACACAGCGTGCTCGGTGGGGAGTGGGGAAGAGCCTTGGGCCCCCTGATGGTCTGGCCACGCCCGGGCTGTGCTCAAAAGTCCTGTGTCCAGAGGAGAGACCTGCTTTCCTTGGCAGCAGAGCCTGATGGGGCAGTTTGGCTCTGCTGAGCCAGACCTTGCAGGCAACTGGCGCTCCTGGAGTTTCTCCTCATGGTTGTGGGCTGTGGCAGCTTGAGTGTGCCCAAGGTGGTACGGCGGGTGGAGGATGGACCCCTGGGTGGGCAGGGAGGGAGGCTGCGGGCAGCTCGGGGGGTCAGCAGTGCTTTGTGCCAGCAGCTGCCAGGTGTTGGTGGAGTCACTGTCTGCGGGGCGGTGGAGGTGGCAGGACAGGAAGGTCTGTGGGCTGTAGACGGTGTAGGTGCGGCTGTGCTCAGACAACAGTTGGAGCCCAAATGCTGTCTCACCACTGCCTGGTCTGCACCGTGGGGAGCGCGGTCTGTGGGGTCTGTACCGGTTCCTGCTCTGCCAGGCTCTGCTGGAATAGACTGGGACTGCTCCAAACTGGTGGAGGTCAGCTACGGAGGGTGCTGTGGGGCCTCTGGGCTGAAGCCTGGTCCCTGGCAGGGGTGGGGAGGCATGGCAGGGGTGCTGGGGGTCATGACAGGGTTCCTGGGGGCAGGAGGGTACTGGAGCAGAGGCAGGTACTGGCTGGTGGGCTGCAAGGAATCTTGGGATCCACCCGAGATATTTTCATTAATAGCCTCTGCTCACAAAGCAGCAGATGCTGAAAATTTTTGAGCAGGGGAAGGTGGGAAACAGCGCCTGTGGCTGGAGCTGCCCCACTGAGCAGAGATGGAGGAGGAATGGGTCACGAGGCTTTGTACAGGGCCAGCAAGAGTGAAACAGGAGCTGATCTTCAGGAGAAGATGGAGGAGGACAGTCTGGGTGTACCCATCAGGGACAGCAGGACATGCAGTCATCACTCTTAAATCTTTTTAATGTTGCTCCACCAGATGTGGGAGGACCTGCTGGAGGGTGGTGGCCCACCACATAGTTCTGGAGGAGTCAAACTAGAGCAAATCCCCAGAAAAGTAAGAAAACTGGGCAGCCCTTGTCTTAGGACAACACCAGGAGTGTGACTCTGCTGCATGGGGGGTTGGGAGGGTATGTGGTGGGTCAGGGTGTGCACGTACCTGGCTGGATGGAGCCACACAGGGTGACATGTGGTACGATGGTGGGGCTGGGAGACAGGTCTGGCTGCTGGGTGCGGGGGGAGGAGGTGGGTAGGAAATGAGGCCTCTGGGTCCTGTAGAAGTTCAGGACTCAGTAGGCAGGGCAGGTGCCCTGAACCCAAGGACCAGAGCCCAGACTGCCCATGAGACGGGAAGTGTCGGAGAGGCTGCAGCGGGGTCTGTGCTTCGCTTTGTTTGTAGGGTGTGTCCAAAACGGGTCTGCTGCTGGGAATGCAGCACAGCCCCCGCCGGGCCGTGTGTTAAAGACAATATTTTGCATGGACGGAGAACTGGTGAGGAGGCAGCTCCGACGTATGTAGGGCATGGTTTGGGATCAAGGGTTGCTTTTTTTCCACAGCGGGGACGGGAGTCAGAGCCAGCTCTTCCCTGCAAGGACGGACAGTGCCACCAGATGCTCTGAACCTACGGCCACCCCCTTCTCTTGTGCTCCTGCGTTGGGGGTGCAGCTTGTGGAGCAGACTGGAATGGGGATGGGGTCCTCCTTGCTCTGCCGAGCCCAAGAGGCTGTTGACAGACAAGCAAGAAAAGCATGTCCAGCAGGTTGAGGGAGGTTCTTCTGCCCCTCTATTCTGCACTGGTGAGACCACATCTTGGAGTACTGGGTCCAGTTGTGGGCTCCCCAGTTCAAGAGGGACAGGGAAATACTGGAGGGAGTCCAGTGGAGGCTGTGAGAGTGATGAAGGGGCTGGAACATCTCTCTGGTGAGGAAAGGCTGAGAGCCCTGGGGCTGTTTAGCCTGGAGAAGAGAAGCCTGAGAGGGGAGCTGAGCAATGGTTACAAATCTCTGCAGGGTGGGGGGCAAGGAGAAGGGGCCAGGCTCTTTTAGGTGGTCCCCTGTGACAGGATGAGAGGTAATGGTATCAAGGAAAACACAGGAAGTTCCACCTCAACATGAGGAAAAGCTTCCTCACTGTGAGAATGACAGAGCCTGGCCCAGGCTGCCCAGAGAGGCTGTGGAGTCTCCTGCTCTGGAGACTTTCCAGTCCCCCCTGGCTCTGTTCCTGTGTGGGCTGCCCTGGGTGCTCCTGCTCTGGCAGGGGGGTTGGACTCCATCATCTCCAGAGGTCCCTTCCAAGCCCTGCCATTCTGTGAAATCTTACAGGAGATGTAGAGCTGCCCTGTGTCCCCTGTTCCTTGGCCTGCATGGCATCATGTGTTGGTAGGTGAGGAAGTGCAGAGCATGGGGCTGTGTGTGTCTAGTGTATAGGTAGGAGAGTTTTGCATTCTTGGTTTTGAAGATCAATTTTATCCAGAATAAAAAAGTTCAGATGGGAGACCAGCCCTGTGTGAGAACCGGCCAGAATCTCTCACCTGAGCAGGAAGTGTGGTAGAAAAAGGCCATTATTGGTAGACACCAAGTTTCTTAAAACTCCAGGTGTCTCTTGGGACAGTATCCTCAAGTATCGGAGCCTCCATTGACTTCGTTCTCCTGGACATAAGGCCTTGTCTCAGACCTGGGTGTGTTTTGGCAGCTGGTGGGATCTAAGCATGCAGAGCACAAGGGTGTTAGTAAGACCCATTTTAGGTGTCCTTGATGGCAGGAAAGAAATGTCTCTGACCTGGACTTTTCAGAGACATCCACAAAGGATGTCCCAAGAAGAAAGTCCAGAGTTCTTCAAATGTTGCTAACCCTTCTGTGAGTCCAAAAATTATCTGCAGTAACTGCCAATGCTGCTGAAGGACAAAGTTCTTGACACAGAGATAGGTGTTATGTTTGCAGACCACAGAATCGAGTTACAATGAAAAGGAAATTGTGTTATACGTGGGGGCAGCTAAAAACCAGCAGCTCCTGTTGAGCGTGCAGCTGTAGGACATTGCCTTAGAAGACCTGCGCGACAAATGACTGAAAACTGGGAAAACAAAGCTGCTGCAGGGCAGAGAGGTGGAGGGATGGAGGGCACAGCTGGACCCTGCCCCTGCAGCAGCAGGGAATGGAGCGCGGGCCAGAAATTCCTTCCTGACCCCAAAAGTGGTCCCTGAGCATGTGAGCAAGACCTGCCAGCCGGACCCCTGGGGCTGCCCTGCTTCCAGGGGACACCAGCACTGCCTGACCCCTTCCCTCCGTGCCCTGGGGGCATCTTGGGGGGGTGGGGAGCTTCCAAGCATGACAAAATATTCTAGAACTGGTAGGCCTGGGAGAAAAGATGTCATTTGCAGTCTCTTCAGGAGATCATTGGGTGCTCCAAAGTGTTGAGAGAGTGAACAAAAGCCTGTTGACCTGCCAGCATGCAGGCTTTGGAGCCTGGTTTGCTAGATCCGTGGCAGAGATCATGCAGGCATCTCTAGCTGTGGGAGGGAGCAAGTGCAGGCGGTGGTGTCTGGTGAACCTGTTCCCAGCAGATATCAAGAGAGGAGGAAGGCTGGCTGAGCACGTCATCCTGGACTGCCTGGGAGACTGGCATTTGGTTGCTGGTAGTGGCAGCATGCCCCCATTGTCGTCAGGTTACCTTGGACTGATGGTCATACTCTTGAGCTCTTAGACTTTGGGAACCTGAACTGTGTCCCCAGCAGCTCCAGGACTGGCTTGAATCTGGCTCAAAGTGGAGGACAGGGCAATGGAGGAGGTGCAGCTGTAGGAAGACATGGGGATCTGCCCCTGCAGAGCTTTGAGGATCTGGGATTGTAGACCCAGAGATCAAGCTGTTTCTTCTTCTGGTAGCTACAACCAGGATCCTCAGAAGTTGTCAGCTGCTCCAGCATCTTTGTCTCCTCCACCCTCGGGCCCCATGGGCCCATGGTCCAGCTCCAGTGCAGCCTCCCTTCTCTGGGAGCAAGTGCTGTGTTGGCACCACAGCCCCTGCCTTCTCTGGCCTCGCACCCCCCAGCCCCTTGTGCGAAGAGATCCCATCAGTCATCTTCTTGCTGACACTGGGAGCCCCCACATCACTAAGGAGAGGATATAGGAGAGGATGCAGGGAGGGAAGGTGGAATGTGGGACCAGGGCTTGAGAGGAGGGGTTCAGTGGAGTGGGGAGGGGACGGAGCTTTCCTGGGAGGTGGCAGGACCTCCCTCTCAAGAGACTTTGGGTAGGAGGCCAGGCAGGGACAGCAATAGGACAAGAGTCTGGACTTGATCTGGGCAAGTGGGAAGGGGATGAGAAGCAGCTCTCTCACCTCTCTTCCCTCTGGTGGCACCTAGGGCTGACTTGGCCAGGGCCAGCAGAAGCTCAGCAGCTCAGCAAGGGGTCCCGGAGGGGCTGGGAGAGGCCACAAGCTCAGCTAGTGCCCATGTGGACCAGGCCCTCCGTCCCCAGCAGGTGAACTGTGGCTGAGGGGACCCCGTGAACAGTGTCACTAGCATGTCCATGCTCAGGGCTCTGCAGGGAGAGGTTCCCCAGCTGGAGCTAGCTTGGATTGCAAACTGGTATGTCTGGGAGATGCCAGTATCACTGGGCTTGGCTCAGAGCTCAGCCACGTGCCAGATTTCCAAGCTGGTGAGGCGTCTGGAGAACATGTGTGATGAGGAGTGGCTGAGGGACCTGGGGCTGTTTAGTCTGGAGAAGAGGAGGCTGAGGAGAGACCTTATTGCTCTCTACAACCACCTGAAAAGAGGTTGTAGTGAGGTGGGTGCTGGTCTCTTCTCCCAAGTAACAAGCAATAGGACAAGAGGAAATGGGATGAAGTTGCACCAGAGGAGGTTTGGGTTGGACATGAGGAAAAATGTCTTTCCTGAGAGAGTGGTGAGGCCTTGGAACAGGCTGCCCAGGGGAGGGGTGGAGTCACCATCCTTGGAGGTGTTCAAAAACCATGTGGATGTGGTGCTCGGGGACACGGTTTAGTGGTCATGATAACGTTGGGTAGATGGTTTGACTGGATGATCTTGGAGGTCTTTTCTTTCTCCATGATCTAGGCTAAGCTGCATGGTCCTTCTCCTGGGTTTACATCCCATAGTGCAGCGCAAACTGGCTGTTGCCATATCGCAGTTTCACTGCTGTGCAGTGGAAGCACCCAGGGATAGGAGCACTGGATGGTTTTCTGCATTTCTCCTGTTGGTCTTTTCCAACCTTAATTATTCTGGTGATTCTGAGAAGAAATGGGGAGGATGAGCCTGTGGCACAGATGCTGCCTTGCTTGGGAAGCAGGAGGCATGGGCATCAGCTGCCTGACCTTGTGTAGGTCAGCACATCACCCTTCAAAAGCTAGCAAGGTTTTCCGGATGATCCTGGGTTCATTTACACTGTGTTGTGTATGAGCTTATTTCCCTTTCCTAACAGAGAGGAGTTTTTGGCGGTGAGTCCTGCAGGGTCCAGCTCCAGGCTGGCACCTTTGGGTGCTGCTACTGGTGACATGATCTCAGGAGTCAGCCTGGCAGGACAGGCTGGTGCCTTTCTGCAAGCAGCTGGGATGACTTTCTGGAACTTCTCTAGGTGCTTGCTGGGAATGAGGCTGTGGGCAGTCAGATGGCTTCTCCTCTGGTAGTGTCAGCTGAAATCCTACCAAGAACCATTTGGCTTTTGTCTGGTTAACTCCAGGAGGAAGAGAGACCCTGCTCTGGGAGGTTTTGGCTGTCTCAGTCAGCCCAGGGGGACCATCAGGGGGGGAATGAGGAGATGTGAAGCAAGCCTGAGGGGATGGCTTTAGATGGCTGTCTTTAAGGTCCAAACAAAGCAAGGGCATTGCAGACAAATGCCTGATGCTCAGGGACAGGAGCTCTGACATCCTTCCCCCCCAGTTCCCTTGTAAAACCAGCCAGACCAGTTGTAAACCAGTCCCACGGCCATCGGACTGCCCATCAACATCTCTGGGTACTTTGGAGAAGATCTGAGGCATCCTCTGGTGAGGCCCATTCGGGAGCCACCCTTCTGCCATCCACCCTGGGTGGCCAGGGGTCCCCACTGTGCTCCTCAACGAGCCCAGGATGCTGAGGGTTTGCTCTGACACCACCCAGGCCATGCTCACCTGGAGAGTAGTCCTGTCCTGCTGGTACCTCTATGTTCTGCTGCCGGAACCCCCTAGTGAACGCCTGCTCTGGGTTAGCTGGGAGTTTGCTTCCCTCATCAGTTGGCTTTGATGGACCTCAGAGCAGGCTGGTTGCCTTCCAGAAGAAGGTCCAGCCTGCTTGTAGGTGACCACATCATCACTTCAGCTTCCTCTTTGCTCTCCATTGCGTGGCTCTTGTTGCCTCATCAGCAAGTTCTGCTCACAGCGGCACCTCCTTTTGGTAGCAACTCACTTAGGCACAGTTTTATTTTCCCTTCTGGCCTAGTGCTGCAGATGTCCTGGATGTCCCTCTCAGCTCACTCCCTGTCACCTGCTCCTCTGGTACTCACCTCCTGCCAACATTTGTATGGTATTTTAGTATTATGTTTTACAGTAAATTATTGTCCTGTGTCACTGATACCTCAATGGCTTGAGACTGTTTCTCCAGTACAAAGCTAGTTTCCCTTTCTTCTAGCCTGTTTGGGCAAAGGGTCATAGACCAGTTGCTCCATGAGACTTTTCCACCACATTCTTTCCTGCTGGTCCCAAACCTTCCTCTGCTTTTGAGCCTCTTCTTACATGGCTTTTCTTTTTTTTTTTTTTATTATTTTGCATAAATATTGGCCTTCTGCTTTCCTTAGATGCTCTTGCGAGAAGAGCTCTTGTCTCTTCCCTGCTCCATTTAATGTTTCCTCTCTGCAAATGAGCTTATTCAGCAGCTCCACACATGTCCCATTGCTGGCAAACTGGTGTGGTTGTCATCCTGTCTGTCCATAACTGGTACCCCTCAGTTCCCATTACCAAATGGCACATTGTCTGCTCCTCAACAATATCCTCTATAGCCTGGATCACTTACTCAACATGCTTTGGAGGTGCTCCTGCAATGCACTTGGGACTTGGTGGCGGTCACGCCATGGGCAGCAGGAGGGAGTTAGGCTTGGTGGAGGTCACGCCATGGGCAGCAGGAGGGAGTTGGAAGGTGCGTGGGGAGGAGTGTGTCTGTGTTTTGGGAGGGATGTAGCTGAAAACAGGGATATGTCTGGTTATTTTTGAGTTGGTGCTTAAGTAAAGGGCAGGAATTGCAGTGCTTGGTGCCTGTCTCCTGGTGCTTCTGTATTTTCTTCTCATCAGAAGGATCTCAAGGTGCTTTCTAAGCTGTAGAAGAGCTTACTTTGCCTGTGTTAAAATATCCTTTGGAAACAGTTTTACCTTCCTGCCCAAAGCAGAAGGCTTTGTGAGAAATACATGGCAAAACCGTAGTAAATCGGTTCAAGTTACAGGTATGGCTGGGTAAAACTAATAAAATGTTCCATTTTGTTGCCAGTGGTGTTGTATGAATCTTTGCTGGTTTCAATTGAGGAATATAACCAAAAAGATTTATCCTAATTCTTGGGCTGTACCAAATCTGAGGGCACTACCAGCCAAAGCTAACGAGCTAAACACAACTGGAAGTGAACGGTTTGCCTGTCCTACTTCGACATTTCAGTGCAACATGGCCTGATAGAGAACACTCCTTTCTCTGATAAATAATTGTTCCAAAATGAATGGGATTTCTGCAGGAATGAGCATTACTGGAGAGGGGGCACTTGCAGGACCGGGCAGTAAAGTAGGTTTCTTTTTTCTCTCATCCAATAATGAAAGAAAGAAAAAAAACCCACCTGACTAAAATGTATTTATAGTTTAATCATTGTACTTGAGCTGTGACCTGTGTGCTTAGAGATTTAATTCCCCAAAGCAGAGCTTTGGAAAGTTATTAAAGTCTAAACATAAACGATATGGGGGGTGGAGGGGTTGTGACTTTAAACTTCAAAAGGGTGATTTAGAAACCTCACAACTGAATTTACCGCCGACTCCCAGCCCGGTGATGCCAGTGCCGCATTGACCCCCTTGTCACTTGGGTGGCTGGGGGTGCGCAGGGATGGGTGCCACTTGCCCCTGGGTGCCATTTGCCCCTGGGTGCCATTTGCATCCCATGCCCGTTGTGCTCGTGCTGCCAGCTCCGGCTGCTCGCCGCTTTTCTTCCCCTCCCCGCAACACCCCAGTTCCCTGCCCCTACCACTTCTCACGGAGCTTTTCTACCCAGCCCAGGTTGGGACTGTCGCCTGGAGCCCGGGACGACGTGAGCGGGAGGTTTATCATGCGAAGATGCTCCCGCTCCCTCGCTGACCTTCCCGCCGTGCCCGCTGCCTGTCCCAGTCCCCACCGGCGCCATGGGAGGATGCTTCTCGAAGCCCAAACCAGGTGACTGCGCGTCGGTGCCGTGCCCGGGTCCTGCCATCCCGTGGGGAGAAGTAGGTCAGCGGGGGTGGGTGGATTCTGGCCGGGGGAATGTTAATTCTCGGTTCCTGCAGGGAGGATTACTGGTCCATTAATCCCCCCCAAATTCCTCGGTGCTCTCGCTCCCAGGCAGGGAGCTGTGCGGGGGTTGCAGCGGTGCCGGGGGATGGTGGGTGCGTGGGTGCACAGCCCACAGCCTGCAACCACATCCAAACACCCTCTGTCAGCTCTTACCTGTCCCATCTCCTCATACTCCCACCATCCTCCTTGTTTCTGCCTTCCCGAAGTGCCTGGGGCAGAAATGCCCCCCTTGTCCCCAGGCTGGGTTTGTGTGACAGCCGTCCCCATGCCAACATGTGTAGCTCCAGCACTTCCCTTGCTGCTACTGCCTTGTCACTCACTGGCCAGCCCTTTAATTTTGTCCCTTCTGGAAGGGGACGACCAGGGAAGGAGCAGGACCACCTACTGCTTGATTTCTTGGTGCATCCTCAGTCCCACCACCCCAAGTCCTGGGGCTGCTCTGTTCTCTTGATTTTATTTTCATGTGGAAGCTTGTCCATGTGTGCTGCCTCCAGGGGGAAAGCAGCTGTAGACACCTGAACAGCAAAGATGTTCCCTTTGCCCTGCATGGTCCTGCCACGCAGGGGCTGGATGGGTGCTTTGATCTTTGGTGAGAGTGGGCATCGTACCCAGCAGCACCCACATCATCCCAGTGCTGGTCCCCCGGGAGTGATGCTGGTTGCATAGTTGGGGGCTGGTGCAGCTGACGTTGCTGAAGCTGCCTTTGAAGAGAGCTCCCATCCTCCAGCTTGTTTTGGACACCAAAGAGGGAACTGAAGGACCACCCTGTCCTTGTTACCTGCTTGTGCCCAAGGGCAAGAGGAGTCAGATAGTTGCACATATGGCATCCACACGTAGCCTTTGTGGGTGGAAAAGAGTCTTTTGGGGACCTTTTATTGGCAATTTGTCTTCATTGCCTGAGGCAGTGGGGATTTCAGCTTGAAGGACTCTGAAGGGTCAGAGGAGCTATAGAAATTGTGTCTGTGACCCACAGAGCATCCACTGAATGATGTCCTCTGCCTCTGTAGAACTTCCCTTGGCTCTTGCAAGGCCCAAGGAGAAAATGAAGATGGTTTTCCACCTTTGACCTGTGCTATGATTTTTTTTATGGGTCTTTGCAGTGCCAAGGTCACAGGGCATTGGGCGCTGTGAACCATAAGGTTTCTTTCATGAAAACCCACACTTGTTTATATCCTTCCCTGAAATGCTGAAGGAGAGATGGAGCATCCAGAAATAAACGCCTTTGTTGATGAAACTTGTAACAAACTCTGCTGGCAGTTCCACTTTATTTTGTGTGCCATCAGCAAAACGGCGTTTGCTCTGGGGCTGGAGGAAGCAAAGCGCTCGGTGGGCGGATTTCCTGAGCTGCAGATTTTCGTGGAGAGCTCTATTTGCAGAGCGGGGCCAAGTGCCTGAAAAATGCCATCCTGTACCCGTCGCGTTCTCTCTGCAGCTCTGGTTTTGATCAGCAATCTTGAAAGGCTTCTGAGGAGCCTCTGCTCAGCCCCTGGTTAGCATGCTGCTGCCTACGGCGTTTCGTCCCCATGCTTATAAAACCTTCAGGTGCAGCGAGGTAAACAGAGGCGTTTGCAGATACTGATTATTCTGGCAAAGAGGTTTCATGCTGCTCATCGTTCTGGGGGCTGAGGGGAGGACTTTCCTGTTTCTGTCAACCTGTACAAACGAGAAGCCGATTCGGGCAGGGACAGAAAGGAGCTGTTTTCTCCATCAGTGCTGTTTTGACATGAAGAAACTATTTCAGACGCAGCCTGAAGTCATCAGAATTTATTTAGGTGCTTTTGAACGATGTACACGAGGTCCTTACCCGCTGCATCTTCTCGTAGCTGAGAGAGAGACCCTCGGTCCCCCTGAGCACACTCTTGAGGTAACCTTGTCATTGCACACACATCACCACGTGCCAGGGTGACCTTTGGATGAGTGGGTCAAGAGCTCTGGGGAGGGGAGTCCTGCGACAGTAAATAACTGCTGGCTGTACTGGAGCCCAGCCCTGAAGCCTGGCTGCTGCTGCAGCACCCGACCCCATCCTGATACTGAAGTGTTTAATTAGCAGCTTATGTTCAAGCAGCCACGTAATCTTCTGTTATCTCCAGTGCCGCAATCCCGTGACGCTGGATCCTCTTCTGAAGGCCCAGTTCTCAATCTCCGCATAATGTTTGGGTCAGGTTTGGGGTTTTTTTTGTTCTTTTTCCCTGCGGGTGGGTGATGCACGCCCGCGCTGAGCTGCCAGCTGGCAGCCTGTGTGGGATCCCAGCAGCCGCTGCCGGAGAGGCAGCCGTGTCAGGATGACGAGCAAGGGAACCGTCGCGCAGTGGTGACGGCCGCACCGTCTCTCTCCGCACCGAGCGTTGCAAAAGCTATAAAAGTTGTGATTATTTTTTCTTTGCCCTCTCTGCTGGGCTCAGCACTCAGAGGTGTGGGGCAGGGCAGCGGCTCCGGTGCGCGCACACCATTGAGCTTTGCCCTGGCACAGAGGATGCCTTTGCTCTGAGCAGGGGATGTGTCGCCTTTTGCAGGGGTGCTGCACACTGCTGGAGGGGCTGCCGTGGATGATGTGTCCTCAGCTTAGCTTTCAGGATCCCTCCCCAGGCTTGTCTGGGGAGTCCTACCTCCAGTTTTTTGGGAGCTGAACTGGGCATCTGGAGAAGGAGCGGCACATTTGCTGGGATGGCTGTGTTGTTAGCTCTGGGTTTCTTAATAGAAGCACAGAATTGTTCTAGTTGTAAGAGACCTTCAAGATCATCAAGTCCAACCATTAATCCAGCACTGCCAAGGCACCACTGACCCATGGCCCTCAACACCACATCTCCATGGCTTGGAAACCCCTCCAGGGATCACAGGGACTCGACCACTGCCCTGGGCAACCTGAGCCAGGTCTAGACAGCCCTGGAGAGGAGGAAATTGTTCCTCAGGTCCAACCTAAACCTCCCCTGGCACAACTTGAGGCCATTTCTTCTTGTCCTGTTCAGCTCAATGGCCAGGGGCCACCCCTGCCTGTTCCAGACTCCTGTGATCATATGAGCAACGAGAACAGCTCACAAGCACTGGCCATCCCTTCAGCCTACAGAAAGCATCACCACAGCTAGAGATACCTCATACACTATTAACAACAATAATTATTTTCTTTCCTTCTGTATCTATAATATATAAAGAGATTATAATTAAGTTTTATTCACGTAGCTAAATATAATTTACAAATAAGATATTTAGAGAACTCTTTTTTTCTAAGTTGCCCAGTGCTGTTATATCCAATGAAGGAAGTCTTGAAGCATGGTCCTTTTAGTACTTATGACCAAGCAGCAGATCAGAGAAGTCTGAGCCAGTTTTCATGCTGCCAAGGTCAGGTTTTAGACAGGATAGAGCTCTCTGAAGCAGCCAAGGTCAATAAGGCACACCCGGAATGTTACACATTCAAAGGGTTCAGAGTCTCTTTGAGACCACCTGAAATAGCTGTCATGCAGGTCAGTGGTTAAGAGGGAGCATGGGGGAGATGTCCCAAAAGCACAGCTCTGGCAGGGCAGAGTGGGACCCCCAGACCTGTCCCATGGTGCTGGGTTTACTCTGTGCTGGCAGTGGGAAAATCAACCCTGCTGGGGGTAAACTGGGCTTTCTGACTGTGCCCACCATACCCTGCTACTCCTGCCATCATCACTACCCTTGATACTTGTTTTTCCCTTGTTTCTGCCATTTTAAGTGTTATAGTTTAAGTTCTGGGGCCCTCAGTTCAAGAAGCACAGGGAACTGCTTGAGAGAGTCCAGAGCAGAGCCACAGAGATGCTGAAGGGAGTGGAACATCTCCCTGCTGAGGAAAGGCTGAGGGAGCTGGGGCTCTTCAGCTTGGAGAAGAGGAGCCTGGGGGTGACCTCATTCATGGTTATGGAGATGTAAAGGGTGAGTGGCAGGAGGATGGAGCCAGGCTCTGCTCAGGGACATCCAAGGATAGGACAAGGGGCAGTGGGTACAAGCTGGAACATGGGAGGTTCCATGTAAATGTGAGGAGAAACTTTTTTGTGGTGAGGGTGTCAGAGCCTGGCCCAGGCTGCCCAGAGGGGTTGTGGAGTCTCCTTCTCTGGAGACATTCCAAACCCACCTGGATGTGTTCCTGTGTGCCCTGCTCTGGGTGACCCTGCTCTGGCAGGGGGGGTTGGACTAGATGATCTTTGGAGGTCCCTTCCAAACCTTAACACTCTGTGATGCTGTGGTCGAGCCAAGTGAGAAACGGGGCTTGTTTCCTGCAGGGTGAATTCACTGGTGTCCAAGTCATCATTAGGGCTCAGATTCCTATGGCGTCAGCGGTACCAGCCCAGTCTCATCCTGCACCACTGTCGGCTGCAGCTTGTGGCCTGGCTCTGGGCTCTGGCCGTCAGGGTGCACAGCCACCTTTGCCCCAGAAAAACATCTGATCAACTGCGTTATCGTAAGAAATGATCCTCCTCCTGTGAAAAACATTTCAGAGGGGCTGGTGTCAATGGACGTTGATTGTATTTCCCAACTCTGGCCTGGAAAATCTGCGTCTTGCTTTTCTAAAGTGCTGTAGGAAACCAGTGCTTATGAAAAGCAGCCTCTGTGCTGGGTACCTGCAGGGAGCTGAGCTGCTTCTGTAGAGCTCCAGGAACAAAAGTCCTCATAGCAACCTTTTTTTATTGTTTGGTTTTTTGAACGCATGGTGCTGTTAGTCTGCAGTCACTCCTACAGCCGGCAGCTGCCATACCGCAGCAGAAGTTCACGTTTTCTGTTGGATACACAGAAAACTGCTTTCCTGGGTCTGTCTGGCAGAGCCCGTAGCGAATCCTGCCTGCGGTGAGTGCAAGGTTTTGGCACTCTGGAGAAAGGCTGCCCCATCCCCTGACCCCGCTGAGCTGGCACAGGAAGCAGAAACTCGCAGGACTCTTGAAACAGCCTAGTGCCTGGACAGCCACCACCACTTGCTTTTCCCCCTTCCTGAATGAACGACCTTCCCTCTGACCTTTTTCTTCCACCTTCCTCTCAAGGGACTTGCAATAAATGACATGAGGCAACAGATGAAGCTGGGAAGACCCAGCAGTCTTCTCTTGCTGCAGGGCTTGTCCGGCTCTTCTGGGCCACTTTGTTCTCATCTCTTTGCCTTTTCTTAACCTGTTTAGGTCACGAGCTTTAATTTTTATCTTCTGCACAGCTTTTCCTGTTCCTGACATTTCTAGGATGGGGAAAGCTCCGCAATCTCCCGTTTGCCTGAGATGCTTCTTCAGTCCCCGGCACTTACCCCTTGGCTCGCTATAGAACCCTGCTGTGGTTTATTATAAATATTAATGGCTTCAGGTTTATGAAGTGCCCAGGAGCCAGCTTCCTCTGATGCTCCTGTGCCCAGCCGGCTGCAGGGGGGGGGTGGGTGGGTGGATGCACAGCGAGGCTGGGTGAGCTCTTCACTTCAGGGAGCTCAGGTGACCATTGGCATGTCCTCACCTGGCTGGCTGAGGAGAGCCCTGCGCTGCCTCTGCCTCCCTGCGTGGGACACGATCGGCAGCTCCATCACTGCCCTGCGACAGTGCCCAGAGTGGTGGGGGGGCCACGGGGACCCCTTGTGATGGTCAAGGACATGCACTGTGCTGGCACAAGCAGCTCCTTCATGTC
This sequence comes from Todiramphus chloris collaris, assembly GCA_025345505.1. Lineage (NCBI taxonomy): Eukaryota > Metazoa > Chordata > Aves > Coraciiformes > Alcedinidae > Todiramphus > Todiramphus chloris. Next base: position 1,021,122 of record JANVCC010000296.1, on the reverse strand, counting down.
CCCTGGCCCCCAGGCCAGGGCTGCTTTTATTGTCACCCTTGTTCAGTGATGTACACCTGAGTAAAATGGACAACCCCTGCTGCTCGTGCTTAATGCTGAACGTTCGCTCTGCGCTGCAAACCTCAGGCAGAAATAACTTTGGGTGTTTCTAGTACCTTATTAATTGGTCTCCATCTAATGAAGCTGCTATATACCCCATGCAGCGTTGGCTTTCTCTTTCAGTTAATGTCACCTACAAACAATTAAAGGGTCTTTTGAAGTCTGTCTGAGCCCTAGAGGCCTTGGCATGCCTCACATTTAGCTGCTCGAAGCTGTTTTCCACTGAGCAGGACAGGAACTGTGCCCGAGGGGTTGTTTTGCACTGATGGCTAATGTCTTTATGCATGCGAAGGTGCCTGGTGGAGAAAGAGCAGTGGGATAATGGTAAGCTGAGTTGGATATTAAATGTTTTATCTTCTCAAGCAAGCTGACAATAAAATGTCTCTTCTGATGTCCGTCATCCCCTTTCGGAGCCAAGGGAAGGGAAAAGGCAGCACGGCAGAAAAACCTCTGGCTTCATTTTAATGAAGATTTCTGTTTGTTCCTACAGTTGAAGTGAAAATTGAAGTTGTGATACCCGAGAAGGAGAGGAGCAAGGAGGAGATGTCGCCCAATGGGAAAGCCAGCCCCCTGATCTACAAAGTCAACGGCACTGCCCGGCATTATCACCTCGAGGAGCATCCCATTGCCAGCAATCCCTACCACAACCCCAAGGATGTGGTGGAAGCATCTGTGTGCCATGTGAAGGACCTGGAGAATGGACAGTAAGTGCCTTGAATTTCTGCAGGTCAAACTCGAGAGACCTTACAACCCCAACTGAACCCCCTGTCGTGTTCTTTAGGGTTTCTGGAGATGATAATGTCACTTAGGGACCCAGGTAACTAGTGACAGAGCGAGAGGAAATGGCTTTAAGTGGTGCCAGGGGAGGTTTAGGTTGGACATTAGAGAAAAATTTGTTTTACTGAGTTGCTTGGAACAGGGTGCTCCGGGGGAGGGGCTGGAGTCACCATTCCTGGAGGGGTTCAGAAAACATCCAGATGTGGCACTTCGGGACATGGTTTAGTGGTCCTGATAATAGTAGAGAGTTGGATTTGATGACCTTGAAGGTTGTTTCCCACCTTAACGATGTATTTTCAACTTGAAAAGTTACACTGGGGAGAAGTGATGACTGTGTTTTATCAGAAGGTCTGCTGGTCCCTGCACAGCCTGCCCTGGGACTTGTGTGAGAAAGATGTGATACTGTGCAGCAGAACTTCTCAACAGGTTCTGCTCAGCTCACAGCGTTGGACACCCCTGACCATTTTTTTAGGCATTTATAGCTGTAGCAGTTTTACAGAGCAGCAGGAGCAGTGCAGGGGTGGAGCTGATGGGGCAGATCGTGTGCTCCATCACTTCCGCAGTGCCTTGTGCTTCTAGCTGAGCTCAGCTCTTGCAATTTGCTCTTTCACCAAGGATGCCATTTTCCCAGCTGTTTTGGGGTTTTGTTTTTTTTCTATGGAACTGTGTGCCAACACAGTTTGCAATGCCCTTCAGCTGCCTTGAGTTTCACCACCCCGATTTAAGAGTTTTCCGAAGTCTGAAAAGAGCCTGTCCTGGTCACCGTGCTTTGCAAGCTGGTGTTTTCTTTTCTGGGGTAGCTGTGCCCTTTCTGCAGCATGTTCTGTTAGTCTGATGGCCAGCATCTCAGCGGGTTCTGTCCTTGGGTGAAAGAAAACATAAGTTCCAACCAGCTTTTATTCCAGTGAGGGAGGGATGTCAGGTGTGTGGGACACAGCAGGAGACTGGCAGCTATTTCCTTTAGATTGAGACAGTGCTTGTGATAATATTGTAGAATAACCCAAGTGCTACAAGCTACTTTGTGTTACACTTCAGAGGCTTCGTGGGCTGTAAATTAGGTAAGCTCATCCAGGAATAGCCTTGGGTTTGTTTTTTTTTCTTTCCTTGTGATGGGAATTTACGTATTAGACTGTTCTACAAAGGGATGCACTGAACTCCGTTGGATTGAATCTTCACATGAGGACGTGTGGCTGACTCTGTGAGTTCTGCTGCAGCTCAGAGAAGTTCTGGAGAGCCAGGGGGGCCTGGAGGCAAATGGCCTTCTCCTCCAGTGAGAGGTGGGGTTGAGGAGTCAGTAGAGATGCACTGGACTGGAAGGCAAGCACAGTGGCTCTAGGGATGCTTCTGGGAGGTGATAGGCAAACCCCTGCCTCCTGCTCAAGGTGGGCAGTGTTGGCAAGGCTGGGGAAGAGGAGACCTGGGACAGAGCACAGGCAGTGACCAGCATTGTCTTGAAGCTGGAGTGTGCAAAAAGGGGAGACTATCCTGGGAAATACTGGTTGCACAGGGAGGCTCCGGTTCCAGTAGGCTAATGGCTGAACACCAAATGTTCATGGAGGTGCTGATTTCACGTTTGGGGTGTTAGTAGAAGGGTGTGCTCTGCTTTAGTGCCCCAGTGCAAGAAGGACATTGGAAAATGAGATCTGCAGTAGATGCGTTGACTGGAAATCATGTGGTAGAGTGAATGAAAAGATTCAAAGAGCTCTGCCGGTTGTGGGGACAGTGAGGAAGGAGCTGGTTGCAGCCTGTGAGAACATACCTGACTGTGGCATGGAGCTCCTCAGCAAAAGCTGGGGCTAGAAACTGCCATCAGTCTGGAAACTGGTCTCACAGTTCAGCTGTGTGTGTATCCAGGTGCTGAACCACTCTGCGGAGCACGGCAGCGGACTGGCCATCACTGGACGGCTTCGGTGGAGAAGAGCTGTTCTTCTAGCAGGCTGGACCTCGCTCAAAAGAGAGGTGTTGAGAGAAGGTCCTACAAGGGGTGTAAGCAACGGGTCAGACCAAAGTTGTCCCTTCTTGCTCTGAGATCCAGTCTGAGCGTGCCGGGCAGGGGTGTGCATGGGCATGGCAGCAGCGCGGGGCACTGGCCCCTCCACACTGAGTTAGTGGAGTCTGCGAGCACCAGGAACTCTTTTCTCCCCACCTTTTCTGCCTTTCTGGTAGCAAGATGGTGGTCTCAGCAGAACCATTTAAAGATACTGGAGGATAAACTTTGGCTCTGCTATACCCAGCCTGCTTCCCAGCAGGCTAACTGGGGGAGGTCAACAAGCTGCAGAGAGAAAACAGCCCCCAGTGCCCCCTCAGCTCCTGAGCAAAGGTCCTTTGCTGGTCAGAGCTGAGTTTTAGCTGGTGCTTCCCAAGTGGGGAGTGGAGTGGGACAAGAGGACAAATTCCCACCTGAACAAATAGCTGAGTGGGGAGCAGCGCAGCGGAGATGGTCCTCTTGCTCTCTCTGGAGTGAGCGTGGGATGGGGGGCCTTGCAGGTGGCTCTGAGCTGCCTTGAAGACACCAGGGCTTGTTTTTGACTCTCTTAGATCACACAGTTCCTTGGGTGAGTTGTGAACTCTTCCACTTATCTTATCTTATCTCCTCATAGAGTTATGGCTGTCATTTAACCACAGGTTTTATCTGAAGTGCTGCACTGCTGAGGAATGTTGTAGGACTTGTACTGCTCTAGTCACCTTGTGTTGATGGAAGAACCTCCAAGTGACAAGTGCCCCATACAGGGAGGTGGCAGATGGGACTGGGGATGCCAGTTTACTGGGACAAAACTCCTCCCAAGGATGGGCATGATGAACTCTGGTGCTGTCTGCACCTAAGGTGCAAGGGAATTGAGCATTTGCTGTTATTCTAGTGGGACAGTTGAGGCAGGTGAAGCAGGCACCTGCATGAAGACTTGCCCAAGGTGGGCTTGAAGGTGTTTACAGGGGTGCTGGTGTCCTGAGCTCTAGTCTTATCTTCATGGCTGTTTACAGGGGTGCTGGTGGCCTCAGTCCTGCTCATGGCTGTGAAGCAAAGAGCGGGACAAGAATCTGTGGCCTGGGTGCAAGTGATGGAGTAAACTTGGGCTGCTACCCAAAGAGAAATGAGAATGCAAAGCAAGTCCCATTCTTCTGAGCCCCTGGGACCTATTGTGCATGAACAGAGTTCAGGCTTCACACGTGGTCAGTAGCTTTCTGGAGCACGTGGGGTTTGCTGCGTGCACAGGGGTATGTTGAGGACACCAAATACGATGTGCCAGGTTTGCTGGAGAGCTATTCCACTTTGTGTGATGGGAACAGCAGGATTTCCAGCTAAATCTCAAGTTGTGCAGGGATGGGCTTTCTGTCTGGAAGAGGGGAAGTTTCCAGGGGACAGCAGCTCTGCCCCCAAAGTGAGGGCTTGTCACTCATCTCTCTGCTTTCCTCCACGGTTGGCTGGAATGTTCTGCTGTAAGGAAGCAGCTGCTGATAGCTGCGTTGAGAAGAGGTTCTGTGCTTCACCCAGGGCCATGGGTTGCACAGGGTGTATCAGGGCTGTTGGTTGGAAAGGGAGCACCTGAGTGGTGAGAAGAGAAAAGGGAGGTGAGGACAGGATGTGTTGGGATGTGGATCTGGTGGAGACATAGTGAGAGAGCAGACAGTAAACATCTGCTCGGTGCAGAGCAACATCTGCTGTCACTTAATGACGCTCGGGATGCCTTCACTGCCCCTATGGCTAGAAAGCCACAGAAGTCCCCTTGGCAAAGATTTGGGCATGTGGAGGAGTGGGAGTCTCAGCGCTGGAGCCTCCTGCGTCTCCAGATGCTGCAGAGAGGAGCAATGAGCAGCCTTCTGGCAACGATGGATGGTTGGATGGCAACAGTCCAGTGTAACACAACCGCCAAAGAGCTGCCCAGTTCTGTGCATGGTCTGCAGGGCTCGGAAACTTGCCTTTCACTGGGAGACCTGGGTGGCCAGCTGGCTTCTGGGGGCAAGTGCACCCACTCTTCAGGGACACTGCACCCACCCTGCAGCTGGTCCAGAGGGTGAGGAGCACCCGGCACAGCCCTGCTGGGCTGCACAGCTGCAGGTCAGCTCAAGGGAGTCAGAAAGGGTTTTCTAATGTGCTGCTATCCAGCACTGAGGGCATCACAGCATCACAGAATGCTAGGGGTTGGAAGGGACCTCCGAAGATCATTTAGTCCAACCCATCTGCCAGTGCAGGATCACCCAGAGCAGGTCACACAGGAATGAGTCCAGGTGGGTTTTGAACATCTCCAGAGGACACTCCACAACCTCCCTGGGCAGCCCATCCCAGGCTCTGTCACCCTCACAGTGAAAAAGCTTTTCCTTATGTTTACATGGAACCTCCCATGTTCCAGCTTGTACCCACTGCCCCTTGTCCTATCCTTGGATGTCCCTGAGCAGAGCCTGGCTCCATCCTCCTGCCACTCACCCTTTACATCTTTATAACCATGAATGAGGTCACCCCTCAGGCTCCTCTTCTCCAAGCTGAAGAGCCCCAGCTCCCTCAGCCTTTCCTCAGCAGGGAGATGTTCCACTCCCTTCAGCATCTCTGTGGCTCTGCACTGGACTGTCTCGAGCAGTTCCCTGTCCTTCCTGAACTGAGGGGCTCAGAACTGGACACTATTCCAGATGTGGCCTCACTAGGGCAGAGCAGAGGGGGAGGAGAACCTCTCTCCACCTAAGATCACTGGGGCCTCATTGATCCCTCATTCAGCAGATGGAGGGGCTCAAGCAGCTCTCTCTGTCTTTGCAGATGAAGGTGCACCATCAGCAAAGAGATGCTTTTGCCCAGGACAGGGGTGGCAGGTGCCTCAACTTTGCTTGATTGGTCAAGGACCAGGTGACTGCAGCTGGTGTGTCCCAGAGGGTCCCCAAAAATGAAAAGCGTGTAAAGGATTCCCACTGTGCTAATCAGCTTTTATCCGTGGGACCAACTCAAGTGACCGTGGTCTTTCAAAGAGCAGCAGGGGAATGGCTCCAGGGTTCAGCTGGCTCTGACTCAGACCCGGGGCTGAGTGCCAGAAGCACCAGGGAGGTCACTGCCTGAGCTTTACTCTGCAAAAACAGCCGAGGGAAACAGCAAGGAGGGCACGCAGAGGTGTCTGCCAGCCTGAGGCTTTTATCGGGAAAAGGTGACCCGACCCACGTTGTTGACCCTGGGATGTGACCAGGAGCAGAGCACAACCCCTGCAGAGCAGACTGCAAGGCCAGGCTATGCAAAGGGCCAGGGTCACCTCTCCTGGTTCTCACGTCTCAGAAACATCGTGTTTGCGGTGAGAGAGTGAACGCGAGCCTGGCAGGCACCTGCTCAGCTGCTGGGGCCGGGAGGGGAGGTGGTGTTGCATCAAACCCAGTTTGGTTTGTAGATGCTGAAAAGCTTTATTCTGACCCCCTGGACTTGGATGGAGACCACCAGCTGCTTGGTGAGCAGCTGGGGATGTGCTTTGGGCCACCTCTTGGCATAGTGGTGGGTGAAGAAGCTGCCACTCAATGGCCCAGTTTGGGTGTGCCCCAGGCTGTGAGCATGTTTCTCCACCTCCAGAGATGGCTTGGGGACAGGAGTGACCCTCACCTGTAAGTCACCTGGAGCTGATGGTGACTTGAAGGACAGGGGAGCCTGGTGAGCTGTGGTGCAGGGTGACGGGGTGGCCTCTGTTGCCAGGAGGATGCCCTGCCATATGTTTCCTGTCCTTCTCCTCCCTAGGATGCGGGAGGTGGACCTGGGCTGTGGGAAGGCTCTGCTCATCAAGGAGGGTGGGGAGTTCCACGCCGTGGGACACAAGTGCCCCCACTATGGGGCTCCGCTGGTCAAAGGTCAGTCTGCATCACACCCTGGGAGACTTAACTGAGGGCATCAAAGCATTGGCAAACAAGATGGTCCAGTGTTCATCCAGCAGTGCTGCCAGGCACGGGGCAGGGCTGTGCCACCAGCTCAGCATCATCTTGGCATCTTCTCCCAGGGGGAAGGTGTGGGCAGAAATCTGGTGGTACACACACTCCCCCAGAGCACTTCACCACAGGTCTGGTTTGCTGGTGACTTCAGTTTGCTGTTGCTGGTCAGAGGGCTGGGGCTTCTTTGGATGACACTGAAGAACAGAAAGTCATGGGCACCATTAAATTTGGCTTCTCTTCCTTCTTCGTCTGGAGCTGAACCTCTCTTGGATGCTATGAAACAGCTTCATGCAAAGCCCCATTTCATGGGGCTTTTCATATCTGTTTATTGATTCCCAGCCACTGAGGAGATAAAAAAAGTCTTAAAGGGAAAAAAACTGCAAAATCGACCTTAAAAAAAAAAATCCCACAAACCCACAGCTCCCTGTAAATCAAAGTCCTGTCTGTGGGAGAAGGAGGAAGCTCTTTGGCCTGATGGGATCCTTGCAGTAGCAAAAAGAAATGTTGCTGGTGTTACTGGTTGAATTGGGACGAGGTACAGAGATTTCCCAGCTTAGAACTTCAAAATATGGATCCTGGCATTTTCTTAGCATGAGCTTCAGGCAGGTCTGTGCCCAGGGGCTGAGTGATGGCAGCAGGCAGTGCTGGCCCGGCTGCCTGCAAGAGAAGTGTGTCATCCAAACTAGGGCTGGGGGGACACATTCCTGGAGGTGGGATCCTGGCAGAGCCATCCTGCTGAGTGTCCCCAGGGCCTTGCTGGCCCAGCAGCAGTGTTGGTTCAGACAGCCACGATCTCAGCCCTTTGCCTGGGGCCAGCAGCCCACTGAGCATGGCAGAAGAACCCCATGCTCTGCTGGTGGCCACCAGAGGTGAGAACTTGCCTGCTTTTCAGAATCCTGTGGGTGCATCCCCGAGACTGGCCACTCGCACAGGGGTGTCACTGGAGAACACAGGAGATGCTGCAGAATTCAATGTAGGGGATGCCTCAGTGTCTCCGTGTGTGGTGGGTGAAGAGATGTGACACTGGCGTGGCCAGATGTGACACTGGCGTGGCCAGATAGTAGCTGTTTGCTCTGCCTGGCATCTTGAGCTGGCTCTTTCAGGCAGGGAAAGCCAAAGTCCAAGGTAGCAGCCTCCGAGCAAATGCTTGCGAGGAGTGAAATCATGGCTTTGGATGTGCCCTGAGCTCTCCTGGTGCTGTGCAGGCTCCATCATGTGTCAGGATCTGCCCTGAAATGTATTTACTCTGCCTAAGTGATGCTCTGCTTGAGATGCTGCTTGTTCTGGGTGCTACTGGGGCTTGTGGACATGTCTACGAGACCCTGGAGACTGCAGCCCCAGGCCCTGCCAGAGAGGGAGGTTATATTCCAGGCAGAGCAGAGGTGCTGGATGGGCACTGTCAGTGAGGGCATTTTAGATGAGATCCCTCACACAGCATCCCACTTGATAACTGTGTTCACCCTCTCTCTGGTGGGACCAGTACCACATGCAAGTTAGCAGAACTCCAAGTAGCCAAGATGCTGCTGACCATCCGGGTCCCCAACAGGTTCTGTGGGTCATGTAGGGGAGGTGACTCCTCTGGGTGAAGAACTGTCATGGGAGCATGCTTGAAGAATTTGAATTTTAGAGCTTTTCTGGTGGAGCAGCACATCTCCTGCTGCTGCAGGAGTCCTTCAGCCTTCAGGAGGTCCACCTTGCTCAGCAGTGGTGGTCACCTTGTGAGGAAAGCGAGGAGTTCACTGTCGCTGGGGCAGCAGGAGGGAGACCTGGCCTCTGCCATTGCTGCCCTGGCCGGGTCACAGCAGCTGGATCTCAGTGGAACTTGGGCTGGGACAGGAGGCAGCTCTGGGGCAGCACCAACTCTGCTCTGCCATGTTTTCTGCAGGGGTTTTGTCCAAAGGAAGAGTCCGCTGTCCCTGGCATGGAGCTTGCTTCAACATTGGCACAGGTGACATAGAAGACTTTCCTGGCTTGGACAGCTTGCCCAGGTTCCAGGTGAGACCTTTGTTCTTGCAGCAGCAGGAAAAAAAATCACAGAATCGCGGCATGGTTTGGGTTGGAAGGGGCCTTGTAAAGATCACCTAGTCTGAGCCCCCTGCTCTGGGCAGGGTCATCTTTCACCAGATCACGTTGTTCAAAGTCTCAACCAACCTGGCCATAAACACCTCCAGGGATGGAGAATCCACATCTCCTCTGGGCAACCTGTATCAGGGTCTCACTGCCCTTGTCATAAAACCTTCCCTCCTCATGTCCAACCAAAATTTACCCAGTTTTAATTTAAACCCATCCTCCCTTGTCCTGTCCCAACAGGCCCTGTCCCCATCTTTCTGCCAGGCCCCTTGAAGCCCTGACAGGCCCCAGAAGGTCTCCCTGGCACCTTCTCCTCTGCAGGCTGAACCCCCCCAGCTCTCCCAGCCTGGCTCCCAGCAGAGGGGTCCCAGCCCTCCCAGCATCGCTGGGGCTCCTCTGGCCCCACTCCCCCAGGTCCCTGTCTCTGCTGTGCTGAGCACTCCCGAGCTGTCCCAGCACTGCAGGGGGGTCTCTCTCTCTGCCCAGAGCCCTGGGAGCAGAGGGGCAGGATCCCCCTTCCCCTGCTGCCGACGCTGCTGGGGTGCAGCCCAGGGTGCCAGTGGCTCTGGGTGCCAGCGCACGGGGCCGGCTCAGCTCCAGCTCCTCACCCCAGCACCCCCAGGTCCTGCTCCCCAGGGCTCTCTCCAGCCCCTCACCCCCAGCATGGGCTGGTACCAGGGGTTGCCCTGACCCAGGGGCAGGACCTTCCACTTGGCCTTCTTGAACCTCATGAGGTTCACGTGGGCTCACTTCTGCATCCTTGCTGGTCCCTTTGAATGGCATTTCAGCCCTTGTGTCCCTTTGGATGGCATCTCACCACTCGGGTCCCTTGGATGGTATCTCACCCCTTGGGTCCCTTTAGATGGTATCTCACCCCTCGTGTCCCTTTGGATGATATCTCACCCCTCAGGAGTATCAAATGCACCACTCAGGTTCATGTCATCCACAGAATGTCTCTTTGAATTGGGATCAGCAATGAAGCTCTTTGAAGGTGTGGAGTAAACGTTCTCCCAGCACATGCTGGGGTGGTGAGTGGAGAGCAGCTCCTCACCCAGCTCTCCCTCCTCCCTGCAGCTCCTCTTGCATCCACGCACAGGCATCAGACACCTCCTGGCTACCTGAGGATGGAGGTGGACACTCTGGGAGGTCTCCTAAGCAGGAATGGGGTGGGACTGGGAAACGAGCCTTAATCCTGAGGTAGGAACCAGGTTTTCCACTGACCATCGGTGCATGGTTGGTAGGAGACAGGAACCATCCCACAGCCTCGAGCTGGGGCCAGCCCTGCCATGGCCTGAGCTGCTCTTGCAGAAGACCTGGTGAGGTGGCTTCTCTGTTCCTTCGTTGTTGCACAGAGGGAGTGATCACCCGCTCTCCTGCCAACCACTGCTGTTCTGTCACCCCCCAGGTGAAGATTGAGAAGGAGAAGGTCTACATCCGAGCAAGCAAGCAGGTGAGGGCCCACTGCATCTCAAAAGCAAGGGCTGTGCTTTTGCTTTTTGCTCTCTGAGCCTGGGGGTGGGCAAAATTCTTTTCTTTGGGCTGTCTGGCAGGGGAGGCAGTGCCTGCACGGAATGTGTGTGAGCATCCAACGTGGGTAAAGCAAAGGTCCACCTTGCCCGGTCCTGTCTTAAGCGACAGCCCGCAGTTCATATGGAGGCACGAGGGGAGCAGGGCAGGGGTGTTCTGTCACCCTCCCAGCCCCCCTGTGCTTGCCCAGACCTCCTGCAGCAGCTGGACACCAGAGCTGGGGTGTCCCGTGAATTCAGGAGGTTTGTCCTGAATTTGTCCCATGTTTTCTTGAGCCGAGCTCAACTTGTAATTCAGTTGGCCCACAGGAAGTCAGTGTCTGCTGGGACTGGATGTGGTCTGGTGATGACTGAGGTCATCTGTGCTCCCTCTTGAGCCCACACCTCAGCTCCTTTTGCTGGGGATGAACCTGGCACATGGGCATGGAGGGCTCTCCTTCCCCCAGGTAGGATGCAGAATGACGCCCTTTCAGGCCACTGCCATTTTTCCTTCCATGAGAAGCCTTTTTCCAATGCACGTTTGCACGTTCACGTGTGTGAATCCAGCAGCTCAGGACCAGCCCCAGAGCCTTACAGCAGACTATAAAATCATAGAGTCACAGGATGGGAGGGGTTGGAAGGGACCTCTGGAGATCATCGAGTCCAACCCCCCTGCCAGAGCAGGAGCACCCAGGGCAGCCCACACAGGAACAGAGCCAGGGGGGCTGGAAAGTCTCCAGAGCAGGAGACTCCACAGCCTCTCTGGGCAGCCTGGGCCAGGCTCTGCCACTCTCACAGGGAAGGAGTTTTGTGTCATGTTGAGGTGGAACTTCCTGTGTTCTAGTGTATATCCATTATTCCTTGTCCTACCCCAGGGCACCACTGACAAGAGCCTGGCCCCTTCTCCTTGACCCCCACCCTGCAGAGATTTGTAAACATTAATAAGATCCCCAAGCATTTGGGTTAAATCCAGAGGGGTCACCGGAATGGCAGCTGACTTGGGGGGGATGTGGTGTGAGGGAGCTCGAGCCTGTTCCCTCTACCAGAAATGGATCTTGGCCTCTGATGGCCAACAACAGGAGGTCTGTGCAGCAGGGCTACAGTGACACAGGTTCTCAGGTGTGCTCTGGTAGGTTGGACAAGTCCTTCAGATTCTTTGGATGTCAGGGGGATACAAGCTCTGCTCAGATTCAGGATAATAGGACTTCTGCACATCCATCTCGCCCCTCAGTTGCAGACTTGCCCAGTGACACGTCTGGGCTGCTTTTACATTTTATTTTTTTTCCCTCAGCTTTGTGTATCTGGGTGAATTTGCAGGAGATGGTGGGTTTATTTTTCTGTTGTGCCTTGTGAGGAGGTAGCGCACCGGATGGTGGGAAGGTGGATGGATGAGCAGGGATTTGGAGTCCTTGGGTACAAAGGGGCAGTTGTTCCCTTTCCATCCAAGCCTGTTTATGCCAATTGCGGTGTTTGCCCCATTCCTCCCAGATACCCAGGTTAAAGCTGAGAAAAGAAAATGACTTTTCTTCTTGTTGTTGGTGGCGTAGGTTCTTCAGACACAGAGGAGGACCAAGATGATGGCAAAGTGCATCTCCTTGAGCAACTATAACCTGAGCAGTACCAACGTGCTGATCATCGGTGCAGGTACTGGGGGGCATGTGCTGGGACCACCGTGCGTGTCCACTCGTGGGTGGGTGTATGGAGAGCAGGGTGTCTGTGCGCTGTGCACCTTCTGACACCTCTCCTGCTTCCCTCCCTGTGCGAAGGCTTTCACCAAAGGGTCTTCCTGAGCCTTTTTGTCCTACACACTAAGGGTCCAAAGGTGCCCTGTGCCTCTGGTCTGTGGAGCTTTGTGGTTCCCTGTCATGGGCTTTTGTACTGGGTGCCCTGAACCCTCTTCCCTCTACACCCTCCCCAGATACATCAGTAACCCCTGATTTCCACAACTGGTGTGATAACTGATGTGGACACACCTTTTCCTCTCAGAGCCCGCCCATCTCTGTCTCATCCCACTGCAGCTGCCTGTAGCTCCAAAGCTCTCACCTCAGCCTGGTTCTCTGGAAAGAAATTCTTCCATCTTCCCAGAAAATATCAAATCCCTGCGTGAAATACCAAACCTGCCAAGCTGTTTCTTCTTATCTCTTATCTCCTTTATGCCTTGTCCTATTACTGGGCACCACTGAAAAGACACTGGCCCCTTCTACTTGACACCCATCCTTCTGATATTGATAGACATTAATAAGATCCCCTCGTGAGAAGATCCCTTCTCAAGACTAAACACCCCCAGTTCTCTCTGCCTTTCTTCCTAGGAGAGATGTTCCAATCCCTTCATCATCCTCATAGCCTCCTTTGGATAGCCTCCAGTAGATCCCTGTCTCTCTTGACTTGGAGAGCCCAAAACTGGACACAGTATTCGAGGTGTGGTCTCACCAGGGCAGAGTAGATGGGGAGGAGAACCTCTCTACACCTGCTGGACACACTTTCTTAATGCACCCCAAGGCAGCTTTTGCTTTGACTTAGAGAAGCACACGACCAACACTTCGTCTGGGAAGAAGGGAGGACCACCCCTTGCCCTCCACGGTTGGCTGTACATCCACCGGCTGCTGAGTGCACGGCACGGAAGCCATGAGAGCCTTCCCCGACTAGGGGGGGTGCAAGGGGCTTGTGGGAGGTCTGTAGGCATGGGCAGCACTCCTCAGGAGTGCCCTTTGTGGGGTTGTGGGGGTTATGGGACAGGCACATCCTGCAGAGGATTATTGCCATGCTCCACAGGCAGAGGGTCCCTCCTCCTGCCTGGTGCCTCTGCCCTGACCAAGCTTCCCATGCAAGCTGCTTGACTTGGGAAGGGCCATGAAATAAGGCTGGGGTGAGTGAAGATGGTAATTTTGGAGCAGGCATCAGTGGGGTTTAGGAGCATTTTGCAATTGCCCTGCTGACAGCCTTCCTTCCCCCGTAGGGGCAGCTGGGCTGCTCTGCGCAGAGACCTTGCGCCAGGAGGGCTTCTCGGACAGGATTGTGATGTGCACGATGGACAGACACTTGCCCTACGACAGGCCAAAGCTCAGTAAGGTTTGTATCACTTTGGAGGTGTCACGTTCACCCACCCCACCCCCCAGCTGTAAAATTTGTCCTGGGACCTTTCCCCATGGTTACTTTGCCGTTTCTCCTCCCTTATTTGTTCCCTTTCTTTGCCCTTGAATTTTCTCCTCTGTTGGAGGCTGAAATACGGGACACAAAAGAGGAATTGTTCAAACTCAAGCACAGAAACAAGGGCATTCTTCACAGAGCAGCTCATACCTGGGTGGATCTTCTTATCATGTTTCCAGCTCAAAACCTTTAGGGCAACGAAATGGGGCATGTGAAAAAATTGTCTTGTCTACCAGGTTGTTTTTATTAGTGCACCATTCTTACTGCCCAGTGATGCTCCCTGCCATAGTGTGATTATCAGTCACCATCGCAACTTGGTACCTTGATCACGGTGCAAAGATCACTTTTTCTGGCACCCATCCCATTCTTCATTCCATTTTGTAGACACAGGTTGATCTTAATCACCTTTTTTTTATGGCTGATTCCTGAGCCTTGCTTGATAGCAGACAACGACTCAGGTTGGACAGCAGCATTTGGTCCTGAAGCCTGCAGATAACATCAGAACAGGTGGTACCTGTATTCCCCTTTAGGTCCGGGATGCTTCTCTGGGGAGGGCTGGTACACAGAGCACCAAACTCTGCTTCCAGCCCCAAGGCAAAGTGGTTTTTGAAAGGTAGGCAAACATGCACGTGGCATTTGGAGGAGCATTCGAAACGTTTCTGTGCTTGGACAAGACCTGCTCAGGGTGAGATGTGGCTGGCTGGAACCTGTGTCCAAGAGTCACAGAGGTTGTGCTGGGGAAGCTTGCTGTCCCTGTCCCAGCCAGGCAGCTCTCTGAAATGCTTATCCCAGCCGTGAGAGCCAGACTGACTTTTGCACCCTCTGTTACATGGTCAGAACATCTCACATGCCTGAGATGTTGGGCATGGTTTGATAAACTCCCCACTAAACACCTCTGACTGTACTTGCTTTTGGAAAGTGCACAACACCCATGGAAGAGAAGGCAGGATTTTGGAGAACAAGGTTAAAAAAAAAAGGAAAAAAGAGGATTTTTCTTAAACCTATTGTGGGTGGAACTAACCCTGTAAAGAATCATTGGAGGAGGAGATGTAAGGTGTAAGCAGCACTCCTGGCCTCCTGACACTGCAGTGTTGCCCTTCCTTGCCTTGCTGAACGCCCGTTATCAGTCTGTCCCGAGGTCCCCCCAGACTGTTCCTCTTTGTCCCCTTTGGACCATGACCTGCTCCCTGGTGCTGCAACAGCCCCATCAGCATCTCCAGAGCACCTCCACAGCTGCCCTCACTGTGCACCAGACACCACTCCCGAGCCGCGGGGTTGGACGTTCCTCTCCGTAGACGTTGGGTGTTTCAGGAATTTGCAGTAAAACTTGAATGACCCTGTACCTGCCTTAGGTCCTAAGAAAAGTGTCTCATCCTAGCACAGCATTATCTGAAGCCACAGTAAGGGAGTGTCCTGCAGGGCTCATCCCTGCCCCTGACCAAGCCACCTCCAGGGACAAGGACCTTGCACGTCCATCCCTGGGGACAGATGGTGATGCCCTTGATTCCTGCATCCCCTGTCCCTCTAAGGTCAGGCCCAAATGCCATGCCTGTGTGGCATGGGTGGATGCTGGTGCTGCTCAGCGCTCTGTGGTAAGGTTGCAGATCTTGACCGTGGTCTGTGTCTGGCCATGGAGGTTCCTGCTCTTCTGCTGGCAGGGAGGGATGCACTGGAGCATAGAGCAGGCTGCACGCAGGTCACTTGGTGCTCAGCTTGTCCTCAGACAGTGTCTGAGCTTGCATCTGCAGAGTTAGGAGGACAGATGAAGTCAGACTCAAGTGTGAACTCAGCCCCATGTGTAGATGTAGATGTAGGTCCCACCCAAGTGATCAGGGAAAGCTGGAAAGAGCAAGAACCATTACCTTGCAGCTAGAGGTGAGGAAATATGGGCCATGTACTCCTGCTCCAGCTTTTGAGGGAACTTGTGTTGTGTACCTTGGGTGCTTTTGAAAGTTGCTGTGTTAATGCTGATTGTTTTTATTGCTCTTTCAGCTTCCATTTCTGTGGGCAACTGGTTGCTTTCCAAATCACGGGGCTTTCCTTTTGCTCCTATGAACTTGTGTGTGTTATGAGGAGCTGCTTTGATGTGGTCCTGCCTTAGCTGGTCAGTGCCACCCCAGAGCCGAGCAGGCAGAGGAGGAACCAGAGCCCCAGTCCAGCATCTTGTGGTGACTTTTACTGGAACAAGCTTTGATTCCAGGCCCTGTAGAGCAACTCTCTTAACCCATGACATAAACCCTGACTTGAGACTGCTGCTGATGTGTGCTGATAGCAGGAACTTCTCCACTCGCTGGTTCAACCAACAGCAGCTGATAGAAAAAAATGGCTTTTTTTTGCAGTCGATGGATTCCCACCCAGAGCAGATCGCCCTGCGCCCCAAGGAGTTCTTCCGCACCTATGACATCGAAGTCCTGACCGAAATGCAGGTAAGGAGAGTCCTACGTGCACCTCCAGACCATCTTCTGCCAGTGCTGGTGTACGGAGGCTGTGCTTGGGAAAGGTGGCAACTCGCTCTGGTTTTGGCTTGCTGGATGCCGCTGAAGAAACATTGGGTGCCCCCCAGCTCCCCTGTTTTATGCCCCAGAGCACAGGTTGCCCGTGGTTCTTCAAAACCACTGTTAATACAGGTCCTCCCGTGGCAGGAAGGACACCCTGTGCACACTCCGGGGTGACCATCGTTTCTTATCTGCCATTTGTAAGCATCCTCACCTGGATTTGGGGTGACCAATTGGCCTCTTGATGAGGATAAGCAGCCTGCAAACAGCGCAGACACTGATGGTTTAAAGATTTCTCCACATTTTTTTTTATTTATACTGGGGCACTGAGAGCTGGTTGAGTGACAAGGCTCGGAGTTGTGAGGGTTGTGACCAGTGGTGTAGGGTTGAGCTGGAGACCTGTAGCTAGTGGTGTTCTCCTGGGTCTGCTCTTATTTAACATATTCATCAGTGACCTAGGGGAGGGGACAGAGCGTGACCTCAGCAAGTTTGCTGATGATAGAAAAGTGGGAGGTGTGGCTGGCACACCAGAGCTGTGCTGCCATCCAGTGTGACCTGAACAGGCTGGAGTGTTGGGCAGGGTGGAACTTAATGAAGTTCAACAAGAGCAAATGTAGGGTCCTGTACCTGGGGAGGAACAACCACCTGCATCAATATAGGTTAGGGGTAGACCTGCTGGGAAGCAGCCCTGAGGAGAAGGATCTTGGAGTCCTGGTAGACAGTAAGTTCTCCATGGGCAAGCAATGTGCCTTTGTGGGTAAGAAGGCCAGTGGTCTCCTGGGGTGCATTAAGAAGAGTGTGGCCAGTAGGTCAAGGGAGGTCATCCTCCCACTCTGTTCTGCCCTGGTGAGGCCACATCTGGAATACTGTGTCCAGTTCTGGTCTTACCAGGTCAAGAAAGACAGGGAAAGGCTGGAGAGAGTCCAGCAGAGGACAACTAAGATGACTGGGGGACTGGAACATCTCTCTTATGCAGAAAGGTTGAGAGAGCTGGGGCAATTTAGCCTGGAGAAGAGAAGGCTGAAAGAAGACCTTATCAATATCTATCAGTATCTAAAGGGTGGGTGCAAGTAGGATGGAGCTGGACTCTTGTCAGTGGCGCCCAGTGACAGGACAATGGGCAACAGGCACAAACTGGAACCCAGGGGAGAAAGTTCTTTGGTGTGAGGGTGTGGGAGCCTGTGCCAGGCTGCCCAGAGAGGCTGTGGAGTCTCCTTCTCTGGAGAGATTCCCACCCCGGCTGGACCCTGCGCTGCTGGGCCCCTGCTCTGGGTGACCCTGCTGGATGGAGCAGGGGGGGACACCAGATCAGCTCCAGAGGGCCCTGCCAAATCCAATGATTCTGTGATCTTCAGGGATTTGTAAAAGGGCAACTGGGAATAGTAAGGTCTGGGTTGGCTGAGTTGTGTACAGGAATCCAGGGGACTAAACCTAACAGACCAGATGGTTGGGCTGCGAGCTCAGCAAGGATCTGGGATTTCATCCCTTAACATAATTTAGGAATGATTTCAGGTTGCAGCCGTGGATATCAAGAACAAGACAGCCGTGTTCAAGGATGGATTTAAGATGGAATACAACAAGCTGCTGATAGCGACTGGAAACACGTAAGCTAAGAACAAACATTGTAAAGATCAAGAGAAATCTGAGCATGTGAGGAGCTTGTGCCTGGGGATGAGGGGTCACATATGGTGGTAGAATTTGGACACTGAATTTGTTTGCAAGAGTGGCTTGCAGAAAAGGCAAGGAACACCTATGGGATATGTCTGTATTGACCTCTCTACCTCCATCTCCATCTCTGTCTCCATCTCTATCTCCATCATCTCCATCATCTCCATCTCCATCTCCGTCCCCATTTCCATCATCTCCATCTCTATCTCCATCCCCATTTCCATCATCTCCCATCTCCCTCTCTATCTCTATCGTTATGTATATCTGTATCATATATCTCTATATGGGTAGTATGTCTGCTCAACCAGAGCTGAAAAGCTTCTGTGTCACCCAGGAGTCACCCAGAAAGCAGGTACCCATCAAGCACGGGGGCTGGTGGGACGGCTGCGGGATTTGCTACCTGGGATGTTTCATGGTCAGCGTCCAGGTGAAAAGGGTGTTAACAAACAGTCCCCACCGGAGCAGTCAGCGTGTGGGGGTTGTTGCGTGTTACAGAAACTGGTAGAAAACTGAGGTCTGAAAAGGTGGAGAAATTGGCCAGCAGCAGCCTCACGCTGAGCTGTTCGCTGGAGTCTGGATCAAGAGCGACTCAGGAAACTCCCACTGAGTTCATCATCTTGGACTGTTAAAATTAATGCCCAGGACTTTGAACAAATTCTTTAACAAAAGAACAGAACAAAAGTATCCGAAACAGAAGTATCCGGAGTATTTTTTGAGGGGTCATTTTTGCCATGTTGCTCTTCTTTTCACCCCTTGATTATGCTCAGCCCTGACAATCACATAACTCATCCATCCGAATTTCCTTCCTTCCTTGGTTTCCTGCCAACTTTTAAGATCTCTCTCAACAGTGGAAGCTTAATCCTTTGCTGCAGTCTTCATTAGGTGTTGCTGTGACCCCTTTGTGGGGCTTGCCCTCAGGAGGGAAGTTGCTGAGACCAAAAGCTGGTGCAGCAGGAGGGACAGGCAGTGGTGGCGTGCCTGTCCTGGTCCCCACGGCTGCTGCTGGGGTGCAGAGCATCGCCCACGACCAGCACTGTCCCTAGAGCACTGGACACAGTGGGTTGGTTTGTTTTCACTTGGGGATTTGTCAAACTTGGCACTTTAAGATGGAGATGAGGCATCCTGTCTCCCTTTCCTTGTGCTCCTAACACCAAGGAGGCACAAAACCTTGGTGGACAAGAAGCTGGACATGAGGCAACAATGGGTGCTTGCAGGCCAGAGTCCAGTCGCATGCTGGGCTGCATCAAAAGAAGCGTGCCCAGCAGATGGAGAGAGGTGGTTCTGCCACTCTGTTCTGGTGAGACCTCTCCTGGACTGCTGTGTCCAGCTCTGGAGCCCTCAACAAAAGAAGGACATAGACCTGATGGAGCAGGTCCAGAGGAGGACCATGAAAATGATCAGAGTGCTGGAGCACATCTCCTCTGAGACCAGGCTGAGGGAGTTGGGAGTGTTCAGCCTGGAGAAGAAAAAGCTCTAGGGAGACCTTTTAGCATCCTTCCAGTATTTGAAGATGTCCTGCAAGAAAGCTGGGGAGGGGCTGTTTACAAGGGTATGTAGTGACAGGACAAGGGGTGATGGTTTTAAACTAGAGAAGAGTGGATTTAGATTGGACATTAGGAAGAAGTTCTTTACTCTGGGGGTGGTGGAACAATGGAAGGGGGTTGCCCAGGGAAGTGCTGGAGGTCCCATCCCTGGAGACATTCAAGGTCAGGCTTGATGGGGCTCTGAGCAAACTGCAAAAGAACCCCTATGGCAGAGGGGTTGGACTGGATGATCAATGGAGGTCCTTTCCAACTTGGGGCATTCTGTGATTCGATGAAAACAAACCAGGAGAAAAGCAGCCCCTGCAAAATTCATCCTCAGCAGAAGAGCAGCAGGAGCAGGGACTCTTGTTGCAACCCTGATAACAGCAACACCCCCACGAGTGCTAATGGGGTGTGCAGCACTGTGGCCAAAACACCTCCTGCACCACAGAACCGCAGAATCGTTTGGGTTGGCAGAGACCTTTGAGGTCATCCAGTCCAACCATCCCCCAGCACTGCCAGGGCACCACTGACCCCTGGCCCTCAGCACCACAGCTCCACAGGGGGCTTGGAAACCCTTCCAGGGATCACTGGTGGCACTGCCCTGGGCAGCCTGGGACAGCCCTGGACAGCCCTGGAGGGGAAGAAATTGTTCCTCAGCTCCAACCTGAACCTCCCCTGGAGCAACTTGAGGCTGGTTCCTCTTGTCCTGTTACTTGTTCCTTGGGAGCAGACCCCAACAGAGGCCAAGTAGTTTTATATATATATGCATACACATATATATATGTATATGCTCCACTAAGGACATGGGAAGGACATGATGAAACAGCTACAGCATCAGCAGCTAGGAAGGAATAGAGGGACCTGCATCCTCAGAGGCTTATGCAGCTTTCAATATCTGGCTGCAAAGTGTCTTCTGGAGGACAGAGTTGAGTTTTCTGTCTCCTGTTAAGCTTCTGAAAATTCTACACCACGCCAGTGGTTAAGCCCAAGCTTGCGAAGTGGTGCCCATCCTGCCCTGTGCTGCATGGCCCCAGAAGGGAGCTCAGCCCAGCCCTGGGTACATGGATGTGGCCACCGAGCAGCCCTTGGTGTGCAAACATTTGCAGTCATGCTCTGGACGC
This sequence comes from Todiramphus chloris collaris, assembly GCA_025345505.1. Taxonomy (NCBI): domain Eukaryota; kingdom Metazoa; phylum Chordata; class Aves; order Coraciiformes; family Alcedinidae; genus Todiramphus; species Todiramphus chloris. The sequence continues at coordinate 1,000,831 of JANVCC010000296.1, read as the reverse complement.
TGTCCACCAGCATTTGGTTTTGTTTTTTTTAATCCATGTTCTGTCTCCAGCCCAGAGAAAGGTGAAAAAAAATGGGAGGGCTGAGCTGCTGCTGGAGCCCAAAAAAGTGGGGCCACCGCGGCGTCCAGGAAAGCACCTGTATCACCCTCACTGTGTCTTTTACAGACCCAAAGGTCTCAGCTGCAAAGGCAAGGAGGTGGAAAACGTCTTCAACATCCGGGCGCCCGAAGATGCCAACCGCGTCGTGAAGCTGGCCACGAGCAAGAACGTGGTTATCGTGGGAGCATCCTTCCTGGGTGAGCCGATGTCTGCGCCTCAGCTGCCCACATCTTCCTGCAGACGGGCCCCGTCCCTCACCCACATGTCACTGCCCAGTTAGGGGTCTCCCCCACCCCTGCAAACTGGACTTTGGGGTAGTCCAACGTCCAGCTCCAGGTGGGCGCTGAGGACATCTCCTTGATGAAAAGCTTGATCTTACCGAAGAGGCTGTGACATTCAGCTGGTGTGGACACAGCTACTGCTGCTGTCCCAGTCTGAAAAGCATAAGGCAAGTCCAGTACTGGTGCGTGGGTGGTTTCAGCTCCAGTGTGTCCAGATTTGCCCTGTGGGTTTGTTTCTCTTTTTTGGATTTTATCAGTGTTGAATTTTTAAAGCACGCAGGAAATATCTTCTTGTTCCTTTGGCAGTTCTTTCTGCTTCTTATGGTTCTGACAAAATTCTTGTGGTCCCTGCAAGCCTTAAGCATAAAAGGTTATTAGTCAGGGAATTTATTTTTTATTTATTTTATTTATTGATATTGTTTGGTATTTGCTTTTCTTTTTGTTTTTCTTTTTTTTTTTTTTAAACCTCTTTAATGTTTCGAGTCAATCCCATCTACAGAAAAGCATGGGGGGGGGGGGAAAAGTGTAAACCGCAGCTCATCAAAAAGATCTGTTTCCAGCAGAAAGAGGATTTTTCTTAAAACTTAAACTTTTACAAAAACACCAACCCACGGGTAGAAAAATGTCTTGGTGAAGGTTCCCATGCCATTGGCAAGCACCAACGTTCTCCTGGTCTGGTTGGAGGAAACAGCTTATGGTCACAAGAGCTGTTTTCAGCCCGCAGCTTGTGACCTCTGCTGAGACAGTCCCAGCTGTAAGAGGAAGGTTTCCCTCACCTGAGGTCCAGTGCTCCCAGTGCTCCAGCTTCCTGGGGCACCCTGGGACCTCAGCACATCCCGGGTCCTCCCTTCAATCTTTGCAGTTTGTGTCTAAGAACAAATTGCCATAAATGGTCAATCTCACCCGAAATGGTGTGGCCCCTTCTGGTTGCCAGGTCTGGTGGCACCCAAGATGTCCCAGTAGAGCAGCTCCAACCTCCTCAACCAGGAGCAGGTAAAGCTGCTCCTCTGCTGTGACCGGCACCAGGGATCCACTCGGACCTGCTTCTGTTCCCCAGGGATGGAGGTGGCCGCCTACCTTGCAGAGAGGGCCCACTCGGTGTCCCTGGTGGAGCTGGAGGAAGTCCCCTTCAAGAAGTTCTTTGGGGAGAGGGTTGGCCGCGCTGTCATGAAGGTGACCTTGCTTTCCCGTGTCCTGGGGGTGGGTCTGGGGACAGAGCTTGTTTCACTTGCCGCACTAATCGTTATCTGACGTGTATTGATGAAGCTGTGTTGGTAGCTGTCACTAGAAGGAAGGAACGAGCTGCGTCCCCCCTCTCCCGGTCCACGTGCTGTAGAGCACCTTCTGGACACGTGTTGTGGGCAGAGGTGGTGCCAACCCCCCCTTTGCGGCACGGGCTGAGGCGAGCCAGGAGGGTGGGCAGGACAAGCGCAGGGGGCACGGGGACACCAGGAGCAGGGGTGCTTTGGGGTCCTGATGTCCTTTACTCTGTCCTCTGTGTCCCCCTCCTTTCCAGATGTTTGAGAGCAACAGGGTGAAGTTCTACATGCAGACAGAGGTGTCGGAGCTGCGGGAGCAGGAGGGCAAGGTAAGGGGCGGGCAGGGGCTCCCCAAGGGCACCGCCGTGGCATCCCCCCTGCCCTGGGCTTCCATTCCCCTCGCCACTGAGGTTTTGCCCCCTACTCTTTCATAACCCCTGAAATTCATAACCCCTCGGGAGCATCCGCACTCCGGCGCGGTGCGTGGGATGGTTTCCTTGCTCCCACCCTTCTGCTGCCCCAATAAGGAATGTGACAGTCAAGTTGAATGGCAAAACGGAAAGGGGCTGCCAGCTTGGCTGGCTGCTGCTCCAGACCTTCCTTCCACCCCTCCGGTAACTGCGGTCCCTCCCCGTGTCTCCCGCAGCTGAAGGAGGTCGTGCTGAAGAGCGGGAAGGTCCTGCGCGCTGACGTCTGCGTCGTGGGCATCGGTAAGGGGCCGTTGCTGCCGGGACCCCGCGGGCTGCCGGCGCTTTGCTCGGCACAGGAGAAGCTTGGGGGGGGATGGAGACGTGGCAGCGATGGGTTCCCCGGGGCTTTGGGGAGGGGACTGGGGGTGACATGCCAGCCCCGCTCGGCTGCCACACCGGAGTCTGCGTAGCGAAGCTGAAAAAGGCCTTTCTAGAACATTCCTCCCCCCCCCCCAAATGCAACTGAAAATATATTTG
>JANVCC010000296.1:965741-998145 GCA_025345505.1 Todiramphus chloris collaris | reverse complement strand
TTTTTTTTCCAGGAAACAAACATTCAAACCAATTTCATCCTCTCAAGTTGTTTGGTTGTGGCTTTTTTAACTGATTCTCTTTTTCCCCCTCTTGTTTGTTTTTTTACTGCTGCTGCTGCTGCCGCTGCCAGAGAGGATGGTTTTCTTCCCCATCACACCCAGGGGAGAGGGGGCCAAAAAAATCCCTTTCTCCCTCTAAAACTTTTCAAAATGCTGCAGATAGAATCACAGAATGAATCGGATTCCCCAGTTGCTGGTTTATTGACCTGAGGGCTCCCTTTGAAGTACAATCTTTTACCCTCAAGAAATATCTATAAAAGCGAAGTGGATTGAAAATGATCTTCAGGAATGGGAAGAAGGGCAGATGGCAGCAGTGCACTGGTGGCTTGGAATGCGATTAGGGACCCCAGGGGTGATGTCGTGGGAGCAGTGGGGACTCTGTAGGGTGCCTGGCTCTGCTTCCCGCTCCTGGAGCTTCCGCGGCTGCCTTTCCCCAGGAGCTGCCTTCTCCTGCAGGTGCAGTCCCAGCGACAGGCTTTCTCAAGCAGAGTGGCATCAACATTGACTCCAAAGGCTTCATCGTGGTCAACAAGGTCAGACCGGGGGGCAACCCCTGCCAGCGGGGAGAGCAGGAGGAGCTGAGGGATCTGGGCAATGTCAAGAGGATAGGGCCAGGCTCTTTTCAGTGGTGCCCAGTGATGAGACAGGGGGGCAATGGGCACAAACTGGACCAGGAGAAGTTCCACCTTAACATCAGGAAAAACTTCTTTCCTGTGAAGGCGCCAGAGCCCTGGAATGGGCTGCCCAGAGAGGTGGTGGAGTGTCCTTCTCTGGAGACTTTCAAAACCCACCTGGACATGATCCTGGGTCCTCTGCTCTGGGTGACCCTGCTGAAGCAGGGGGGGTTGGAAGAGATGATCTCCAGAGGTCCATTCCAACCTCAGCCTTCCAAGCCCTACCAATCTGTGATTCTGTGAGTCAGCTTTCCTCTGAGATGAGCTTCCCTGGGGCTTCTGTCGCAGGGACGTTTCATCCGCTGAGATGCTGGGAACATCACACTGGAGTTCCTGCAAGGAAGAGATTTGGAAACCCCAGCCTTAGATGCTGCAGCTTGGCTCCAGCTCTGAGCCCTCCTGGAATGATGTGGATATTTCAGGTGGAAGGAACTAGAGGAAGAACCACCTTTTCAAGGATCCCCAAGGATCTCATCTTTCCTCCCCACCACCAGTGACTGATGGGAGTGGTGTTGGTGCTGATGGGTGGTGCGTGCCATGAGCGTGTCGAGAGGGCTGGGGAGGCTCGTTGCCTCCCACCCCTGCGCTTATTGCTCATGCCTGCAATGAGCCAGGCTCTATTTGCAACCACCAACAGAGCCCAGTGTTCTAGAATGGGCTCCAGGACACCAGTCGTGTCTCGTTTTACTGGGTAACCCACTGGCAGAGGGATGCTGTAGGTCTCTGGCTGCATGGTCTTCTGAATCAAATCCCATGTAGGGGGGGTTCCCAGGTTGTCCATCTGTTCCTGGGGACTGTTTCCGTTCATGTCGGGTGCAATCCCCCTGACACACACTTCTTCTTCCCCCTCCCCTCCCCAGATGATGCAAACCAACATCCCTGGAGTCTTCGCAGCCGGTGACACGGTCACGTTCCCGCTGGCCTTGAGGAATAATAAGAAGGTGAACGTCCCCCACTGGCAGATGGCCCATATGCATGGTAGGTGCTCTTCAGTCCCTTCATTTCACAACAGCAAATTGCTTATGGAGAAGAACCTTTCCCAGATCCTCAGGAAATTACCAAGACCTTCAGCAAGAGAATGAGACAGCTGCCGACAGGGCAACTGGGCAAACTGGTGCAATGTTTGGAGGCATGTCTATTTTATCCTGCCTTTGTCAGCCTCCTTGAGGTGCATTGCCTGACGATGCCCCGTTACAAACGCAGAGGTGCCCAGGGACAGGCTTTCCCATACACTGTGTGCTCCCTGGCATCTGCAGTCCCTGCAGGAGTCTGATCTTCTTGCCCCAGGACACTTAAGAGGTCCCATCCTAATGTTAGTTTGGGCTCACATCCTCAGCTGGGCTGCCCACGCTGCCAGTCTGGCCCAGGAGCACACTGCAGAGCTGAGACCTTTCTGACCGGCAAGGCTGGAAACTGGTGTGACCAGCTGCCCTTGAGCTTCCTAAGGCCACAACCCCATGGGGAGGTTGACCTCTTGGTGGGTGCCTGGGGTGAGAGGTTTTGGAAGCACACATGCAAAGTCATCCTTTGGACACAGCCCCCTTTAATGCTGGTCCAGACACACCTCTGTGGTCAGCACTGTCCCCTCACAGTCTCCCTGCCCTCAGGGTGTTTATCCATCCCATCACTGATCATGGTGGGAGCTCAGTGAGCTGTCAGCCTGGTCACCATAGCAGAAGTTGGGTTGAAATGGGCCCATGAGCACATTGCTTATGACAGCAGAGGTGATGAGTCAACAGGAGATGCACTGCTGGGGAGGAATCTGAGTCCAGCGATGGGTTTCCTTGTTGGTGCTTGTTGCTCTATGGGGTTTTTTGTTCAGCCTAAGTAGAAGATGTTGGTTTCCTGGTAGTCTGGGGCTAGAGATGTCCACGCTGTGCTGCAACAAGATCACAAAGTTTATTCTGGTATGGAGCTTCCTCACTCATCCTGCTGCTCCTCTCTTCCAGGCCGGGTAGCGGCGCTGAACATGCTGGCCCATGGCGTGGAGATCAGCACGGTCCCGTACCTGTGGACCGCTATGTTTGGGAAGAGCATCCGATACGCAGGTAAGGGCCTCCCCAAGGCTGCTGTAGAGTTTGTGCTGGTGGACGTGTCCTGGGACAGAAGCCACAGCCACCTTCCTTGCTGTAGACCCTCCATGCAATCGCCTGCCTCAGGTCTTCTTCCCATCCTGGCTCCTGAGGGTCTTGGTGTCTCCTCTGAAACCTGTCTGCTCATGGCTGTGGGGTGGAGGGCCAGAGGGAAGGCTGTGATCACGAGGGATGGTCCAGTATGAGCATTCTCCCTGAACTTGCATTTCTCTGAACAAGAAGGAATGCTTTTTGGTACCCTCATCTTCTGGTGATGGTCTCTTGGTGACTGCAGGATGCTCTCTGTGCAGATCTGGATTGAAACACTCCGGATTGAAACACTCCGGATTGAAACACCCTGTTTTAGGGGCTAGAGCTGGATCCAGGGGAATTGTTGCTGAATCCACTTCTTCTTCTCTGCCTTCCAGGCCACGGTGAAGGATTTGACGATGTTGTCATTCAGGGAGATTTAGATGAACTGAAGTTTGTGGCATTTTATACCAAGTAAGTGTTTCTCTTCTCCACATTCCTACACAGGTGTTTGTCTAAGCTTGTTCTGCTGGCCTGAAAAGTACTTTCACCAGAGCTTCTGTCAGTTGGTTTGGTTCCTCTCTAGACACTGCGGTTGCAGGAGAGTAATAAAATAGAGACGATGTGCTAAGAGTAAAGGAAATTAAACTGGTGCTTGGACCCAGTGTCTCTGCCAGATGTAAGCACTTTATCCACGTAGTATCTGAGAGCTGCTAATGCTTCTGATAACTTGTTGCTGGTGAGTCCCATCAAAGATTTCCTTCCCATCTCATCACTGTGTTCAGGATTTGTGACCAGGGCTGGACTGCAAGCTCAGGCATCACCGTTTCTGCTTCTAGTTTGACAGATCAAGCTCAAAAAACTCTTCTGTCTGTTACCAAGCTGCGAAGGTTGGCAAGAGTTCAGGAGCTTTCATTACACCTGCAGTGGAACCCAGCTCTGCCCTGGGCTGGGAGCCTGCCTGGGAATGTTTTCCTGAGGTGTGTTGACATCTGGGATGTGTTGCCTCTGCTGTTCTTGATCCGTGCTGGCTGCTGAGAGTGGCAAGACCATGCACAGTGAATTTATCCCCAAAATATTTGCTGCTGTTTATTCTTTCATAGAATCCTAGAATCATTCTGGTTGGAAGAGACCTTTCAGAGCAGTGAGTCCAAACGTTGCCCCAGCGCTGCCAGGGCACCCTGGGCTGCATCCCGCCTTGTTCTCTGCACTTTGCTCAGTGACTGCGAGCTGGGGGAAGATCAAAACCCATTTTTGGCAGTTTTGCTGCAGCGATTTGCAGAGTTGGGTGGACAAATGCAGCATCACGGGGCCGGGCATCCAGCAGCCGTACTGGTGCACGTTTCTTTCCAGAATACAACCTTCTTGGAAGCCTCTACTCCTCCTCCTCATACTGGTGCATTTAGCTCTTTATCCCATCCCTAATTAGAAAGGAAAAGTCAGATTGCTTTAATTAAACATCTGTAGAGCCCACTGGAAAGGAAGAAGCCCAGAGCGAGGTGCCTAATCCCTGCTCTGTGCAGCAGCCCCATGCTCAGTGTGCTGCTGGTGGCTGCCAGGGGGTGAGGACCACTTGGGAAGGCCACCTGGGCAGAGCTGCTGGCACACTGGGAAGTTGGGCCCGGTGGGCAGCATCTCCCCCTTGGCTGCGTGGGCAGTGGAGGGTCTACTGCTGAGCACTGTGTTGTTCTGCCACCCAGGAGGGTCTCCCGGAGATGTCTTTTGGGTACCAAGATGGCATGCCACGCTGAGAGACGGAGGTACTGGGGGAGTGCTGGCCGGTGAGGGGCTGGCCAGTGCATCTCCTGCTGCTTGGCTGTAATCAAGTCCCCCTTTGAGAGGCCACTGGGAGCATTTCTTCCTCTTTTTCTCATTTGGTGATAGTCCTTCTGGCTGGTGCTGATGCTTTTGGACTCAGGACACTGTCTCAAATGGACCACCCCTTTCTGCTTCCTTCTGCCATGCCCATCGGATAGCTTGGACTCTTCTCCTGGTGGGCGCTTTCTTGGTTGTTGCATGAGCCTCTGGTGGTTCCTGGAGCCTGTCCTCAGTACTGACTTTCACAATAAAGGTCTTCCCACCCCCCAAATTTGAAGGAAGAAGCTGTTTACTTGTCCCCCTCCAGAGCTGTGTGAGCTGTGGAGAGGTCAGCATGACTTCCTTTGCCAGGAAGTGTAGAGGACGGTGGTCTGCATATGTCCCCATGGGACTCTTGCATTCACTGCAGCACCTCAGCCAGAACAGACCGATGTTGTCCCACCCCTAAGACCTTAGAGATCTTGGGAAATCCAGGGAATTGCTGTGGTTGTCTTCTTCATGGTTCCGAACTTGCATTGAACCTCGCAGAGGAAGGGAAGACCATGTAGACATGGTGCTCATCCACAGTGCTCCATCTTTCCTCAGCTTTTATGCCAAGACTTCCAAGTGCTCCAAATCCCAGGTTCAGGAAGGGCACTCGTGTTGCTTCTGAAGACCTTTTGAAAAAAGAGGGATTTCTCCTGGTTTCCCCATCTGTCAGACAAGACGTTTAAAAGCTGCTGATGATGTGGGCTGCTCCAGCTCACCAACGCCCCATCACTTATTTCACAAAAGGAGCAGCTACCCCATTTCTCGCTGGCTGAAATGTTGGGTCTGCAGCCACCTTCCCAGCTGGTTGTGTCGAACACTGGCTGGGCTTGAAGCTGAGTTGGTGCGTGGCTGGTGGGATTACATCTTCCTTTTCTTTGCCTTGGTTATTCATTCTGTTGGAACAGCATGTTGTCCCCTCATTTTGATGGATAGGTCTCTCCACCCACTTTGTTTTTCCCAGCTGGGATCTGTCTGTGTGCGGGAAACCAAAGGTAGAGGAAACCAGTGAAGCTTCGGGGCCGTGTGGTGTGGTGTGAAGGTGGTGCAGAGCCTCCTAGGAGTCCTGAAGCCTCAGCCCCTGTTGTGTCCTGAGCGCCAGAGCCATCAAGTAGCTCAGACTGAGGCCCTGTGTGGTACAACAATTGCCTGTAGGGTGTCCCCAGGTTACAGTTTGTGGTGGGATGGAGCTCTCATTGGTGGTTTGTGTTTCTGAACTTGGGCCAACAGGAGAAGAGGGAATCTTCACTGCCGTGCCATCAGGTACTGTCTTGGGAGGAGACCGGCTGTCTTCTGTAAAGAAAACTCAGGAGTCCCTGCACATGTAGTGGGAGTTACACCTCTAAGGAATGGGGTCCTGTCCAGGGGAGAGTGGAGGTCCTCATTTACATCAGGCAGGACATCAAGCACCCCAACAGAGAAGAAGCAGGCTCAGAAAGCGAAGAGCTCTTCTAAATCACAGCAGCAGCTCTCGAGTGTGCCAGCCCAGCAGGCAGTTCAGCTGCACACACACGTGCTTTGGATTCCTCTCGGGTGGTTGATCGTCCTCACTGCCTGCCCTGGGTGCCTGTTTTCCAGCGTGAATATATTTTGCTCATCCATGTCTGTCTGTTACTCCTTATTCTCTCCTCGTCTGCTGGATGGAAGAGCCTCAGGCTACCCAAAATCCCCTCTGCTGTAGGTGCACGTCTCTGCAGTCAGCTGAGGATGCTTGAGATGGGATTCCCAATGGCAGCCGAGTCTTGCTCCAGAGCTCCTGGCACTGCAGCAGCTCCCCCCTTCCCACAGCCACACCTGAGGAGCAGAACCTCGTGACACAGACTAGCCAGGGTCAGTCTGTCTCTGTGTCTGGCTGCTGTGGACTTACAAAGCTGTGGACAAGCTCCAGTGGCTCCAGGGAAGACAGTGGGCTCCTGGTCTGCTCTGCACACCCGGGTTCACCCATGGGATGGGGAAGCCGAACTGCTGTTCTGCTTCTCACTTGCTCTCCCTTATTTGTAGTAAGCTTATTAGTAGAGCCTTTTGAAATAGTCTTGTGTGATGGAGCTACCCCGTGGCTTTATGGGTCAGCTATGAGAGATGACCTCAACTCCCAGGGCTGCACAGAGAAGAAGCATCCCCAGAAACATGGGTCCTGCTCTCCTCCTCCTGCCAACTGAGCACACGTTTTCTCCCTGCTGCTCCTGGCTGCTCTTCACTCTGTTGGTCACTGAGCTCTTTGGCAGCGGGTTAAAGAGCAGATATTGATTTGTTGGGTGCTTCTACCCTTCAACTTACTCAGCAATATCACGGGTGTTTAATATCTTACCCCATGCACCTTCTCTGATCTTTACATTATTCAGTTATCTATTTATGAGTCATCTCCTGAGTTCCGGCTCTGAAGATTTATCCTCTGGTCTACCTCTGCAAACCTCAAAGCAGGAGAGGATGTCTTGTTTGCCTTGTGACCTTTAGGCAAAGCTCCTCTGGCATTTTTACATCCTCTTCTCATTTGTTTCCCATTCAGTCTTTGAGGTTGTGTTGTGCCACCAGAATTGGCATCCTGGTGGGTGATGGTCAGCCAGACTGGGACCTGCTGTTGGACATCCCATATGCCCAGGGGTTTCATGCTGGTGGGTCCCAGTGTTGCAGACTCCAGCAGTCCCAGTGCTTTGGGAGGACCGTGGCTGTGGAGTGGCTCGGAGGTCTCTGCTATCTTGGAGATGGGGATCAGAAAGGGGAGGTGGAGCAGCACAACCAAGTGTCCCACGGGGAAATTCTGGCCACCCACTTCTCCCCTCCTCTTGGAACTGGGCAGCAGGGCAGGGCTTGCCTGACCCACTAGCAGCAACCACTGGGCATCCTTGCTGGGGTCCAGGCTCTTATCCACCATCAGATCCACCTCTGCTGGTATTTCCCACAGATGCCAGGGTGCCCAGAGCTGTCTCCATCCCCTGGGCCACCCCAGTGATGCTCATCACGGCATGTGAGCGTTGGTGAGAACACAGCAGAGCCAGCCTGCAGTGCCAGCTCTGAGCCCTCTTCTGTCCCTTGTCCCACACCACTAACGCAGTCCCCGTGGTGCTCACGCTTTGGGACGGGTCCTGACCCCGGAGCAGGTTTTTCTCTTTGCTTCCTGCTTCTCTCCAGCATGTTGCTTTTTGGGTGATGGAGCTGGGGCTACCTGGGGCTGCCCTAACATCTCTGCTCTGCCCGGCCCTAGGAGTGACGAGGTGGTGGCTGTGGCCAGCATGAACTACGACCCTATTGTGTCCAAGGTGGCTGAGGTCCTGGCTGCTGGCAGGACCATCCGGAAGCGCGATGTGGAGTAAGTGGACGTGCTGTGGGAACCGGCAGGGCTGAGCACCCTGAGGCAGGACCCTGACAGGCACCGGGCAGCTCTTTCCCACTGCTCCCCACTCTGTACCCTTCTCTCATCTCCCTTTTTACCCAGCTCCCTCTGTCTCCCAGTGCTGCTTCCCAGCCGCCATCCAGGTCTGGCATCCCAGGCACAGGGGCTTTGTCTTAAACACCAGGATCCAACTCCTCTCCCAGACTTGCTTGATGGGCTGGCCATGCTCACTGCCAGTGGGCGCTGGCACATCACTGAGGCAGCTCTGCCTGGTGCTGGGCTGCCCCTGGGCACCCAGTCAGTCGAGGGGACTCGCCAAGAGTGGCTGGGTGAGCAGAGCAAAGAGCAAGAGCAAAGCCAGGAGAGCTCATGGTGCTGGGACTCCAGCCCTTGGTGTCTCAGCCTCTGCTTCGCTGTGGCATAGCCCATAGGCAAAGTGCATTTTTCTCCCTTCACTGTGGTTTTGAGACTTTGCCCAGGCAAGAGCCTACCCCTGCGTGCAGAGGCGGGGTGCTGGATGTGCTCTGCTGGAAGGCAAATGCCAGGGGGGTGATAACAGTCGGGAAGAAGTGGGGATCAGAGCCACGGGGGGAATGTGGGTCCCTGTCCCTGGGGTGTTTCCGCATCTGGAATAAAAGCTCGGGGAGAGAAGCACTCCCAGCCCCCAAGCAGCCCCGAGCCAGCTCAGACACCCTGGGCACCCCTGGGTGCAGGAGCATGGCAAGGGTCCACCCACCCACCAGTTACCGGGGCAGGGTTGCACCCATCATCTCCAGTACATTGGGAAACGATTGCTGGACGCCCAGTTTGCTGCTGGGAGGGAGGTATCATCTCATGGGCAGCCTGGACCATTGAAACCTGAATGTCTTTTCTTTCTCTCTGTCTCCTGCTGCTCTCACACCTTTTAGGCTGTTTGTCCGTCACGGCAAGTACGTTTGGGGTGCTTGGGTGCACTGGCCATGAAGGGTTGGCAGGAGGGACAACCAGTCTCTTGCTTGGGCCGTGTCCCTAATTCCTGTGTTGGGGACACTGGTTACAGCTTGTTTTGCAGCCCCTCTCACCCAGTGCTGGTTGGTGGGGCTGGGGGGGTGGCAGGAGCTATGGTGGGGCTGGGGGGGCACGGCTGCTATGTCCCCTTCACAGGGTGCTGGTGCACAGAGCTGCTGGGAATGGCTGGGGAAGTGCCTCCTGTTAGGTGGCTTTCCATGACTTTTCAGCTGAATGTCAGAAGGGCTGGTTTTAAGTTAAAAAAACACTCCAAACTCAGTTTTTACATGGGACTGATGGTCCTCACGTGACTTTTTGGACTGTTTTAGTGAGATATGGGGGGGGGGGGGGGGGGGGGGGGAGGAGGGGAAGGACACTGCCCAGGCTGCCTGTGTCCCTGTGTAGAGCAGAACGGGTGCTGGGATGGGGACTGGTGACCGGAGCAGCAGATTTGGTTGTAGGTGTTGGGAAACATCTCACAGACCTGCTGTATTTTTTGTTGGTTTATTGCTTTTTTTTACTCTCTTTTAGAACCGGAGATATGTCTTGGCTAACTGGGAAAGGCTCCTAACCCCACTGGTGGCTGGGCTTGCCGTGGGGAGATGGGCTGGCAGCTCCACGGGGGACCACCCACAGCTGAGTCCTTTCTCTTGGAGACTTGGACGAAGCCAGCGCCTGGCACCGTGTGCTTCCCAGCAGACCGCTGACAGCTCCAGTGCCCCGGTGCTTACTGGGCTGGGGCTCCGCTGTTTCGATTCCCATGGGACACTGGAAAAGCAGCCCCGCAGAGAGAGCGGGGTCCCAGCACTGGCAGCGGGTGCGGATGCTGCCGATGGGCTGGGGGGACCCCAGGCTGGTCCATCCCCAAGCACGTCCCTCACCCCCGTAACCAGCGCGAGTGCCTTTCGTTGTTCCCTGTGCTTCCAAGCATGTTGTCCCTTCCCTGATGCAGAGCTCTGATGCCCATCCCTGTGGAGCCTGACACCCGCTCGCTCTCCGCATGGCTGCAGCCCTTGCCATGGCTCACCCTGTGCCCACCCCCCACCCCACCCCAGGGAGCACCTCTGGGGGAAGCCTGGGACATGGGGTCACACCAGGTGGTTTCTGTACAGCCTGTGTTTCCTTCTCCAGACTGGTCACACTGTCCAGCCTCTCCCCAAGCTCAGGGGACCAAGGGCTCTTGGACATCCTCAGTCCCTATCCCCGCGCCTGCAGCATCTCCCAGAGCAGACACGGGGCTGGGTGCTGCTCCCTGTCTCTCAGGGCTCGGTTTGGGCTTGGACATGCAGCTCTTGGTCCATCCCTGGAGTGCTGAGCTATCTGGAGAGGTGTGACAACCAGGCTGCAGCCCCCTGGGCTTGGTGGCCATCCTTCCAGCCAGCCTTCTGATAGCTCCTTCACGATTATCTCAGGCTAGTGCTGCTGCTGCGGTGTTACTCAAGGAGAAGTAGCTGCAGGAGTATTTCTGGCTGTCCTCTGGCCTTTGGCACTCCTTCCTCCTGTCGCCTGGAGACAAGGCTGCATTTCTCATCTTAGCTTTCCACGTCGGTGCTCTGCTGGTGTGTTTTCTGCCCCTTGCTGGAAGAAGCACCTTCTCTCCAGCTCAGGAGTGGACCTCATCAGCTCGCAGCCCTGTGTCTGTCAGCCCAGCAGAGCCATGGGGTGAGAGTCACCCCTTGGAGAGCCTCCAGTGCTCCGTCCTGGGAGAGGTTTCTTCCCCAGCAGTCAGTGTTTTACCCTGAGCCCAAAGCAAGAGGATTTATATTTTTAATTTGATTCACCCCCTGTGAATTAAAGCACTACTATTCTTGGGATTTGGATCACCTCTGGTTCTGGCCAAGAGCCCTGGGTCACCCCTGCAGGTCAGCTGGGTGGTGCAAGCAGCTCTTCTGTGGAGGCTTCCCGCTTGTGCCCAGTTCACCAGTATTTCCAGCCTTCCTGATCTCTGCTGGCTGCAGATGTCAGCAGGTCACGTCACCTCTCCAGTTGGTCTCTTCTTGGTTTCCCTGCAAGGTTTTTCCCAGGTAGTGTGACCAGAGGGGATGGAGAGCTTGGCTGCCAGCACGCAGTGATAAATAGGGTCCTCTTCTTGGACTGTTACTTATCTGCTGGATCTGAATGTGGCAGGTCTCATCCTGGATCCCAAAAGGCAAATGTCCCAGCCCACAGTGCAGCGCAAGTGAGGGTCTTCTCTGAGGACAGAGGTGGCCAGGGGTGCTTGGCCACTGGTGCCCCCATCAGAGCTCTTGTGGAGGTCAACGGGGAGATGTTGCCTTGCAGCCCATTTCTTGCTGGTGGGATGGTCTGACTCTGCTTTGGCAGCTTGACCATGGCCTGGCTGGGGGTGCCTGGAGCTGCCTGGGCACAATGTGGTGGCACCCCCTGAAGCTCTGTGGTCTCCCCTTGGGCTCTCCAGCACATCTGCACTGGGTGCAACTGGCAGCTCCTGCACCCTACAGCTTGGCTGAGCTTTTTGAAGGCATCCTCTGGAGTCCTCCTGGGACGAATAGCAGGATGCTTTCTTTTCCCCTTTGAGTCCTTTGCTTCTGCTGGGCAGGGGCTGAGGAAGGACCTTGGGCCCCAGTGAGTCCCATTCACCCTTTTTACAGAGGAGCTGTTTCAGCTGGGGCTGGGAGCATCACCCCATGACACAAGCAATCCCAGTCACCACCGTGGCTTTCCTTAGGTCATGTGCCAGGTCATGGGCAGGGCTGCCAGCATGGCTAGGCATCCTGACACCAACTCCAACTGGTGCGGGATGATGTTGGACCTGGGACATGTTGTCCAGTGCCTCAGAAAAAGCTTACTGGTGGTGATCATGTCCTGGAACTGGGCAAGGACCCACCTCTACCACCTCTCCAGGCACATTTTGCAACCTCCCGTGCCAGGGAGTTTCCAGCTCTTCTGAAGAAACTCTCTGGTCCCATCAGGAGTGGGTACCATTAGCTAAGCCCAGTTGTGGCACATGCAGCCTGCTGGTGATGCCTGGCTGCATTGCCCCATCACATTTAGCTTTGCCAGATTGCCCAGGTATCTTTGATGTTGCCCACCAAGGTTGCCCACATGGACATGATGCCCCCAGCTCCTGCTTCTCAGCTGCTGGGCTTTGCCTGTGGCCCGTGTGCTGGCAGGATCCCGGGAGCCACGTGCTGGGCCAGCACATCTTCCCTTCCCACGCACCCGAGAACCCCTGTGGACATCTCATTGCAGCATCTCATCAGGTGACAGGTTTATTTTTAGTTCCCTTGTGCCCCAAGCCTTCATTTAAAAAGTCACTGCTCTTCACAAGGTGGGTTCCTAGACGGGAAGTTTGGCCTCACCCTTCAACTGTCCATCTCTGCCCTTCCTTTTGCACCCTGCAGGTTTCTTGGGTGGAGGGTCCCTCTTCACACACTGGCATTTACTCCTCGCTTTGCTCCTTCTTACAGCCCTTGCGGAGGTTGTGGCAGCTTCACCACCTTCCTTTCTCACTGTGTCACACTTGTGTGTCACACTGTGTCACACAGCAGGCCGGCTGCTCTCGTCTTGGCTAGAGCTGGTCTGAGCTGAAGGGTGGTGGCCAACCATCTCCAGGCAGGACTTCCAAGTGTCCCATCTGAAGCTGGGAGTGTTTGGTGTTACAGGCTGTGGTTAAACACCCTTTCCTGATGCAGAGGAGACTCTTTTCACCACTGGCATCTTCAGGTGGCTTGTCCAGGCACGGACAAATAGACCAGAAGGACCCTATGGACCTTTCTGCTCATTCGTTGACCTCCCTTAGGTCAGAGTCCTTACCTAGGAACGGGCCAGTGCTTACAGCAGGGTGCATTTTTCCCAGTTCACGTAGGTTTAGCTTTTGTACCAGTAAGGTAAGGACAGGGGACTGGCTGCCGTGAGCCAGGCCGTGTGGCCACACTGGTGTCCCAGCTGCTCAGACAAGCTGCAGAAAGGACAAGCACCCTGGGCTGTGCTTCACAGCGTGGACCTTGCCTGGTGCATGGAAGCCTTTGATGGCCTTCAGCCAGCGATGCATTGGTCTAGCCCCGCTTTCAGCCCCTGGGTGGGGTTTCAGCAGCACGTGGCAGTGAGCTCTGCAGCTTCATTTTGGCTTTATCAAGCAGAAGAAGCCGCTGTTTATTTGGTTACTCATAGCCCTTGCCAATGCCCGGCCCTTAAGGACCACATTTACAATGCTCTCTCCCAAGACCTGCTCTGATGCATCTTCTGGGATGGGTTGGAGGCTGAAGATCATGAGATGAGACCATGCTTGGTGGGTAGGACTAACTATGAAGACCCCAAAGCACCATCCCCTTTCCCTACCAGTCACCTCCAGGTCAACCACTCTCTCGCACACACCATCCCCCACTGCACTCTCCAGGCCCCCTAAGCCTGGATGGGTCCTGGGGACAGAGCAGAATGAAGATCATTACCAGGGAGTTTACAGTGATGCTCTGCGAGTCTGGAAGCTTTGAAGAAGGGTTTCTGGCAAAGAGCCCCATCCCCTCCCTGGGCATCCTCATCTGCTGGGGACTTTTGAGCAATAATGACTTTGCTACCACCCAACTGGGGGGGATGTGGAGCAGAACACTGCCCGCAGGGTACATGGGCTGGGGATGCCACCACCTCCCTGCCACGGTGACGGGTACGAGATGCTGCGGAGGGCAGACACTCTGTGTCCTCGTAGATCCCACATGGGCTTGGTGTCCTGGGGGGGGAATTTTCCATCCCCACATCCTCCTCCCAGCTCAGCAGCCCCATCCCTGCGGAGCCAATGGCTGGCTGGCCTCACGCATTAGCCCGACCTGTCATCCTGTTAATTACCTTCTGGCTAATCCCAGCTAAGACAGGCTGGGACAGCGATGGCCGCACACACCCCTCTGCCCCCCAACCTCCGCTGGGGCTTGGTGGCCTTCAGCAGCTCCCTCTTCATCAGCAACAAGACATGGGACAGTGGCACTACCCACATCTACCACCCAGGTACAGGCAGCAGGGTGGGTGGCAGAGGGGATTGCAGGAGAGGGGCATGTGAGGGGTGTTGCTGTTGCTCCAGCACCAGGAGCTTGCTCAACATGTCCCCAAAGTACCCGGGGGTCTCGGAGCACCCAAAGGGTCCCTGCACCCACCCACTGAGGAAGGGGAGCAGAAACAAGTGCATGTGCTGCAAAGAGCCATTGTTGGCACCCAGCCACCCCCCGCCCCTGCAGGGCAGGAGACAGCGCTCTGCCCTGTGCCAGCTGCTGGGCAGGGGGTCCCTCTGGGTGGTGAGACCCCAGGGGTGCTGGGCACCCTGCCCACCCCTGCCTGCCCCACCTAGCCCACGAGGTGCTGGCCAGCCTGCCCCTCCAGATGATGCTCTACTTCAACGTCTACTACTTCCCGGTCTGGTGCCTGTCTGAGGGGATGATGCTGCAGCTGAAGGTACCAATCCTGAGGGGCACGTGGTGGTGGTGGGGGGTGAGCCTGGGCAAGCAGGGGCTGCACTGAGCAGGGCAGAGCTGAGAGGGACCCTTTTCAGAACTGATGGGTCCCCACACATGTGAGCGAATGCCCTGTCCCCCCCAAGATGAGATGGCCCAACTCCAGCTCCCAGAAATGGCAAACGAGACCACTGAACTTTGCAGGCAGGGAAGGTTAAACTGGGATGGCAGAGAAGGGCACCAGCATGGGTGGGAGCTGGCAGATCATAGGGAGCTGGGCATGGGGAGGAGTGCAGGGGGCACAGGGAGTTGGGCATGAAGAGCAGGGTCTGGGAAACTGGGCATGGGATGCAGGAGATAAGGCACATGGGACATGGCTGTGCCCCTGTTACAGTACCACCTGCTGCCTTGGCACTACCAGTTCCTGCTGGTCACCGCCTTCCTCATCCTCTCACTGGCTGAGGTCTCCCGGCTCTACCTGGGCTATGTGGGCAACCTTCAGGAGAAGGTAAGCACTGTCTCTGCCCTGTGCTTGGTGAGGGAGAGCCCTGGCTGGAGAGCTGGGGGTATGCTGGATGTCCCCGGGTGCCTGTCCCCACATGTTCCTCCCAGAGTCCTCCCTGGAGCTGTGCTGGGAGGGAATGGTGGGTGCAGGGAGGAGATGAAGGTGACCCACTCGCTCTCCTGCTGTATCCCTCCCTGGGCTTGACAGGATCCCACCACATCCAGGCCCAGTTCCACTGTCAGAGCCAGGCCGAGGGCCAGCAGTGGCCAATGCAGGAAGCTCCGAGGGCAGAGCAGGTCCTCCCACCCCCCCGCTGACCTCTGTGCCCCATCTCAGCAGGCTCTGCTCCCACAGGTGCCCGAGCTGGCCGGGTTCCTCCTGCTCTCCTTTCTGATCCAGCTTCCCCTCCTGCTTTTCCTGCTGACGGACAGTCACATCATCCGCCTGCCGCTGGAGATGGCCGTGCACAGCCTCTTCCTGGCCTTCCTCCTGGCCGAGATCGCGGCCGCCTTCCTCGCGCTCAGGACCATGACCAAGCAGCTGGCGGCACAGTTCTACCTGCGGCAGTTCAAGGAGGGTGCCGGGGGACAGCCGGGGCGGGGGGGCTGGCAGCTAAGGAGGGGTGATGCCACAGGACCCACCCCCCCCTCATCCCACGCAATCGGGGAGCATTAAACTGTGCTGGGACCCCCAGCTGCACCTCCACACACTGTGCTTTTGAGCCGGGCAGCTTGGTGGGTTGGGGGGGAGGTTCCCAGAGCACCCCATAGGTGTGGGCAGGTCTGTGACCCGCCTCAGGCCGACCCAGCCTGAGGGAGCTGGGAGCACAGGGCTCAAGACCCACCAAAGGCTCATGCTCAGCCCAGGGCTGCCCCTGTCCCCAGGGAGCCCCAGTCCTGTCAGGAACCAGGGGGTGCGGGGGGCACTGCACACTCCAGCAGCTGCCAGCCTGGGGCTGCTGCCGTAAGCTCAGCTCTTAAACTCTCCCAGGGCAGGGCTGAGGCTGGGGGAGCAGTAGGGGCAGCCCTGCTACTCCCAGGGGGGCTCCCAGGATCTGGGCAGCTCACACAGAGCCATCCCAGCCGGAAGCAGCAGCACCACAAACCCTCTGCAGCCACCCCCAGAGACAGAGACAGAGCAGAGTCACCTCCTGGTTTCTCAACTGCTTCATTGGGTTCCATCCTTGTTTTTCCATGGGAAATCAAGGCCCACGGCCCTGGGGAACGTGAAGAAGAGCAAAGTGCTTTAAGCCTCTCATGCTTACTCCCAGCAAGCTCCAGTTCCCAGAGCAGCTCTGCAGCACAGCTCTGCTCCCTCACCCTCTGGTCCACACTGAGAGCTGCACACTGGATGGTTTTGTGCTGCAGGAGCCCAGGACGTCTGCCAGTGCAAATCTTTCTCCAGGAAAGGCAGACACCCTAACCTCAGCACTGCCAGGAGAACTTGGCCACCTCCACCTGGGCTGCAGCTGTGCCCCCATCACATCTACCTGGAGGTTGCTCTGGAGTGAAGGGTGCTTGTGGCAGAGCATTCCCGACACCCCTAAGATGCAGCCTGGGTCTTACCTTTAGGGGGTTTTGCCTGCAAAATGAACAGAGGCATCTTAGTAGATCTCAAGAGACAAAGGGACAGCCCGGGCAGTGGGTCCTGTGCTGCTCTGCTCGGTCCCACCTGATCAGATTCACTGTTTGAGACCTTCAGTCCACTTGTGAATTGGGATCAGGCATCAGGACCAGCTTTATCCCCCCGCTAGGATGGTGCGGCCACGGGGTAGTTCAGCAGGAGCTGGGGGATCTCCGTCCTCAGCAGTTTTTAAGAGTTGGCCAGATAAAGCCAAAGATGACCCGGAGCTGGGGCTGATCGCTCATGCTCCACAGGGGCCTCCCAGTCCACACCCCAGTTCCCCAGTGGGCTGGGTGGCACCAAAGTGGGAATCAGATGGCAAGAAAACCTGTCCCTGAGCTGCAGCGTCAGTACCGACACCGTGCCAGGGCACGTGCCCAGGAGCTGCCTTCTCCACATGGACTGCAGCCACATTCCGCTCGGGAGAGGGGGAACAGATGTGGAGCCGGGTCAAGTTTCTATGGCAAGGTCCCCTTGGGGACTCCTTGGTGTCTAAGAGGAGTTGAGGTCATGCTGCAGCTCTCCCTGCAGCCCAGGCACCAGCTGCACACCCCTCTCTGCTCTGCCACCCACTGTCACTAAACTTGAGAGGGTTTAATCTGATGGGTTTAGTTCAGACCAGTCAAGAGCCAGGGACTCAGAACTGCTTCACAGGGGTTTTCCCAAGATCTTGTGAACTGAGTTTTAACCAAGGGGTAGAAAATAATCAAATCTACATGCAAAACTTCACTCCAACTTCCTCACTCCCAAATGCCTCCATCCTTACCTCCTCAAACTTCTCCTTCCAATAGATGTCAGCCTTGGCATCCAGGTAGAGCAGAACCAGGTCACAGACCACGGTGGCCTGGAGACAAGCACAGCAGGGCAGTCAGCAGTGAAACTCCAGCAGGAGCTGTGCCAGGTCCTCTGCTCATGCTCCCACCAAGCCCTGCAGCCAGCTATGGGCTGAACTCCAGTGTCTGGACAGTGCTGGGGGTAGCCAGCCTGACCTGTGTCTGACCAGGGCCATCCAGGCAGCTCCACCAGGTCCTCTTTGACCCAACCTGCTCCCCTGAGCTGCACAGCGGGTCACATGTGATCATCTGGGCTGCATGGCACAGAGGCAGGGTGAGGGCTGGTCCAGCAGAAAGCTGCTGTCACAGCCATGGAAGGGACTGGGATGAGCCTGTCTGGCAGGAAAGAGGGAGGAGGTGGGGGAGCCCAGGCTCCCCATCACACTGCCGAGAGGGAAGCTCTCTGCAAGGGGCTGCCCAGTCTCAGTGATGGCCATGCCATGTCCCACTGGCCGAGGGAGCTGGGCCAGCCCAGCCAGCGACGTGCCTGCCCAGGGTCAGCACAAACACCCGGCCTCCATCCGATGGGCCCCTGACATGCTCAGGATCCTTGATCCGGCAGCGTCATTACCGCCAACGATCCCAAAGAGGGAAATGGGAGCTCATGCCCTGCCGGAGCATCTCCCCCTTGTGCCCAGGCAACAGACAAGGGGCAAATCCCACCCCACGGACCAGAGGAAGAGTATCTGGAGTACTCACGGCACCAAAGAAGGCAATGCCAGTGCCGAAGTTCACGGCAGCAGGAATTATGCTGAACTTCCCAGCCTGGTGGAAAACAGTGGGTGGAGGGGGGGAGGACAGTGGGTGGAGAATGGAGAGAGGGCTGTGGGACAAGCCCCGCTGGGCAGCGTGCTTAAAGCCAGGGAGGTGCTGCAGGAAACCGGGGTCATTTTGCCATGCTCAGCTGTAGGAACCTCGACTCTTGGCTGCCAGAGAAGGGACTGAGGCAGCTTGTGCCTAGGTGGCAGCGGAGGTTACTGTGACCCAGCCCTTGCTGCAGGTCCCCAGCAGCTGTCACCCATGAAACTACACCCCAGGAACAGCAAACACAGCCCTGATGTGACGTGTCCCCCGCCTGCTCAGATGAGGCTGGTATCTGAGGAAACAGATTTTTGGGTTCCTGTCTCTCTCTGGGCCATTCTCTCCAACTCCACACCTCCCAGACCTGATCTTACTGCCCAGAAGAGGTGCACCGTGTCCTGCACTGCCCACTTCACCTGCTTCAGGTTAGAAGGCCACTGCTAAGCACAACAGACCAGCTACAGACATCTCTCAGGGTGGCAAGTCCTCTCAGCACAGGTTCCACCTTGCACAGGCGAGTACTGAGTTTATCAGATACTGCACAGAGCAGCATCAGCCATGATCATACCCAAGCCTTTTCTCCCCAAGGGTAAATTTGAGGGATTAATTGTCCCGGTTTGGAAAAGTTCAAGCTGATCTTTGCCAGGGTATTCCCACCATATGACTCTCAGACCCCACAACCCAGACAAGCTCACTTTGCCTGCAGGGCCCAGCACTTCTCAACACCCACGTCACATCCTCAGCAAGGCAAGCCTCCCTGCTCAGGGCATTACCAAGAAGTTTCTCTTCAAATGGAAGAGACTCTTTCTTCCTGCTTGGAAAACTCCAGAAAGAGGTGAGGAGCTCACCAGGGTGGGGAGAAGCGAGGCCAGCAGGAAGCCATAGGGTTGGCTGCAGGAGAGAGCAGCAGGGAGCAGTGTGTGGGGTCAGCCCTGGTGACAAGGCCACCGTGACTGTACACAGGGGGTGTGCAGAGGAGACGGTACCTGGCCGTGCACGGAGATGTCGAAGCGGATGCCGTAGAGCTTCAGCAGGTTCCGGTAGAGCCGCCGCTGGGAGTCCCAGTAGTAGGAGGCGGTTCTGCGGGAGACACGGACAAGGCTTGGAAAGCCACAGTGGGCAGGGAGGGAAGAAGGTTCCCAGTGCTCTATGACTGATGGGGTCACCACGTGTCTGGGCACACCTCGTGTCCTGCAGCTGCTGGGACGTGGGCGATGCACGTGCTGCCGTGACTAACTTGGCATCCGCAGCGGGGCACCAGTGTCCCACTCAGCACCCAGCCTGAGGCTGCTGGGAGCATACAGCTCCCAGTGCATCCAGTTCAGGGTCAGCATGGGCACGGACAGCCTCAGGCAGGTAATGCCTTGGCCAGCTCCAAAAAAAGCTGAGCTACAGGGTGTGGGAACTATCATGGCACCCCAGGACTGACAGACCCTGCATCCAGTTACCACATCCCCTTGTTCCTGCTGCTCCTTCCAGAGCACCCATCAGGAAAACTGAGCTCTCAAGTGATTAGCAAGGCAGGGTCCAACCCACAGGCCCACACAGCCACCACCTCAGCAGCCTCACCTGAAATTGTACCTCTTGTCCTGCAGGCTGAAGGAGTACTGCGGCTGACACCGGGCCGCGGGGCCATCCAGGTCACAGTCCCACTCGATGCGAATTCCAATGCTCCCCCCCTGCAAAACACATCAGAGGTTTAGAATCACAGACTGGTTTGGGTGGGAAGGGACCTTGAAAGGTCACCCAGTGCAACCCTCCCTGCAGACAGCAGGGCCATCTGCAAGCAGAGCAGGATGCTCAGAGCCCCGGCCAACCTCCCCTGCAATGGTGCCAGGGATGGGGCAGCCACCACCTCTCTGGGCAGCCTGGGCCAGGCTCTCACCACCCTCAGAATCAAAATTTTCTCCCTTCTCTCTGGCTTAAATCTCCCTCTTTTAGTTTAAATCCATCACCCCTTGTCCTGTCCCAACAGACCCTACCACAAAGATTGTCTGCATTTGCAGAACCTTCTCAGACCTCAGCACCTCACTGGTCAGTCCTGCCCCTTGCCTAAATCCTTGGGGAATGTGAAGTTGTCTTCCATAGTTTTAATAAAATAATTACCAGCAGTGCAAGGTCTCCAAAAGTCTCTCCAGCTTCCTCCACCATGTCACGGATGCGGAAGATAGGGCAGGAGGGGGTGGAGACTGGATCGTACGTGCAGCTCTTGAAATAGGTGGGGTCACTGGTTTGCAAAGTATTGCACCTGAGACAGGAGTTGGGGGGGTTAGGGAGCGGTGTGGGAGGTCAGGGAACCCCACCATGGGACTGGAAAGACCATCCCACTGGACTAGAACCACTAATACTCCTGCCCTGGCAGGGGGGAGAAGAGGCACTGCCTCTGCTAAAGCTGGAGGGATGGTGGAGGGAAACCAGCTCAGAGGAGCCTGTGGAGCTATCAGCTTTTACAGCACCGGCCATGGCCCTGCCCCTCCCAGCTCCTCTCCTCCACCTCTGCCTTTGTGCTTCTCCTGAACCATAACTGCCCGAGCCACCACCCACCCTGGGTGGCACACGGCTTCTGGGAGGCCTCAGCTGCTCAGCCCCTGGGCAGAGACAAGCTCAGCGTGAGGCTGGAAGCGCAGCCCGGCCGAAGGAGCCTCCTACTTACTTGGAGAAGTTGAATTTGGTGAAGTGGATGGTGTTTTTGATAAAAAGAGTGAAATTCTCCGCCTCAGCCAAAAGAGGTTTCCTGGAAAACAATTGTCAAATGAACTCAAATTTTGCACAGAGCTTGAGGCACCTCCCCACCCCCCTTGCTCTGCAGTCTCTTCCTCGATCCCAGAACTTCGACAACAATGGAAAGTTGCAAGAAATGCCCTTGTGTGAAGTTCTCTGGGCTTGATTGACCAGTAGATCAATGTCAATGATCTTTCTGAGCCAGGTTGCCCCTCGGGTAAGTATGATCAGACCCCTGGCTACACAGAGGGAAGCAACCAAAGCTCTTGATGTCTGCTGTCCCCTCACCCTGTGCCTTACCTGGGCAGGGTGTTGTTCTCCACAGGACACCAGCCATAGATCTCACAGGTGGAATGGGTGGTGTTGAACATCACACATTTCCCAGTTTTTATCCCTAGAAATGAGACAATGTGTAACATTTACTATTCCTTTTTGAAATGTCTTCTCCACAGCCTGGAATACTGCCCTGGCCATGGGCACTTCTGGCCTTCTCAAAACCTGAACTGCGAAGATGATCCAGTGATCACCTTCAGCCTTTCCCCCACCCAACAACTTCCCTGGGACACCTTCCCTCAAGGCTGAGCCACAGGAGCTGGTTTACAAAGACTGCTGCTGCCAGCACCTGACTGTCCAGCGCAGCCTCGCCTGCCCCGCGACTGCCAGAAGCCACTTACTTGGAACGCAACGAGCTGGGGCAATCCCACATACAAAGCTTTAGTGACTGGCCTCCTGGAGCTGAAACATCTTTTCCCAGCTGAATTCGCATGGGCTGCCAGTATTTGTCAGCAGGAATGAGACCCAGGGTCTCATTACAACAGGAGAACCCACCAGTCACACCGCACAGCTTCGGGTCCGGCAGCCAAGACCAGAAACAACAAACGTGGCCCCGCGTGTGCGGTGACAGCGCCTCGTGCCCCCAGCACCTCCTCGTCCAGCCAGGTTGGGACAAGAAAAAACACTTGGTTTTGTTTGAACACTTGGTTTGTTTTGTTTGAAGAGAGCACTTCCGTGCACGCTTACAAAAACAACCGCCGAACTCAGGCGATCAGGGGCCTGTGTGGATCTGTTTGCTGCCAAACATGAGGAATTACATGATTTTAGGGTTTTTTTGTTTGGTTGGTTTTAGCAAGACACCCAGTACCGTTGCCATGAACCACCGGGTTTCCCACGGGACAGTCTGCATCTTCTGTGCACGTCGCGTCGAGCACGGAGGGGCTCTGTGGGAGACAGAGAGAAGGGTCGTCACCGCGCTGCGCAGCCACCCCAGCCCCCCCATTGCCTGCCCACGTCACAGAATCACAGGATGGTAAGGGTTGGAAGGGACCTCCAAAGATCATCTAGTCCAAGCCCCCTGCCAGAGCAGGGTCATCTAGAGCAGGTCACAGTGGAAGCTCCCATGTTCCAGCTTGTACCCATTGCCCCTTGTCCTATCACTGGACATCTCTGAGCAGAGCCTGGCTCCATCCTCCTGCCACTCACCCTTTACATCTCTGTAACCATGAATGAGGTCACCCCCAGGCTCCTCTTCTCCAAGCTGAAGAGCCCCAGCTCCCTCAGCCTTTCCTCAGCAGGGAGAAGTTCCACTCCCTTCAGCATCTCTGTGGCTCTGAGCTGGACCCTCTCAAGCAGTTCCCTGTCCTTCTTGAACTGAGGGGCCCAGAACTGCAAACACTATTCCAGACGTGGCCTCACCAGGGCAGAGCAGAGGGGAAGGAGAACCTCTCTTGATCTACTAACCACAGCCCTTCTAACCACCCCAGGATGCCATTGGCCTTCCTGGCCACAAGGGCCCATTGCTGGCTCATGGTCACCCTGCTGCCCACCAGGACCCCAGGTCCCTTTCCCACATGCTGCTCTCCAACAAGTCAATCCCCAACCTACACTGGTACATGGGGTTGCTCTTTCCCAGATGCACATCTCTGCACTGCTGCTCCTGTTTCTCCAAGCACGTCCTGGCTGCGTGCAGAAGTCATCTGCCATGTTCCAGAGCCTGGGCAGGCTCCAGCCAGTGAGAAGAAAGGCATCTCCGAGGGACAATCCATCCCTCCTGTCTCCATGCTCTCTGGGGCACTCATCATCTCTGCCTCAGGAGCTTGCTGGGACCTTTCTGCTGGGACTGGGAACAAGCACCGTTGGGTTCAGCGGGGCCTTGATGGCAGAACCTTGTAAAGCACCACCATGGTTACTCCCAGGAGGGGCTAAAGAGCCCCTAAATACAGCATGACACCAGCTTTACTAGAGACATGCAAAAGCTTTGCCCTCGCTCCAGACACACCTAGAATCAAAGAATGGGAGGGGTTGGAAGGGACTTCTGGAGATCATCCAGTCCAACCCCCCCTGCCAGAGCAGGAGCCCCCAGGGCAGCCCACACAGGAACAGAGCCAGGCAGGGCTTGAACATCTCCAGAGAAGGAGACTGCTCCTGATCATCCAGAGCAGCAAAAAGCTCCTATTCCAACAGGGAGACAATGGAAGGTGGGGGAATACCAGTAATACCTTCCCCCAGTTCCTCCCAGGCCATTGCAGGAATCACCAGCCCATCATAAACCCCCCTCCCTAAGTCCAGAGGGGCACAGAGGCTCAAAGGCAGGTGAGGAAACCTCAGTTATGGAGTGAGAAGGAGGGGGAAGGTGTCTCTCCAGGCCCTCCCAGGGTTGTCTCAGGAAACCCACCACAAGCCGAGAGGAGCTGCTCTCTGAAACACCTTTGGGCTGGGTGGGGTTCACTTGGAAGCCAGACACTTTTGGGCATGCAAGCTGCAAAGCTTGGGAGAAATTCAAGTACTGAAGCCTGCGATGGTGTTACAGAAAACCCAAAACCTGGCCAAGAAGGTTTCAATGTCCCCTCCCAACTTTGAGTGGAAATGAGCCTTGAGAAAAACAAAACAAAACAAAACAAGAACCAGTCGGTGCTGGCATTCTCCACAGGCATGATCCAAACCAGGTTACATGGGCCACGAGTGCACTGGGAGAGAAACAAAGACATGTAGAGTAACTTCAAAGCCCTCACGGGGCCCTAGATCTAAAGCTCTCTAAACCATTGCTGCTTCTTGGTTGTGAAAGAGAAAAAAAAAAAGCTTGTGAAAATGAGGAGTAATGAAGTTCTCTAGGAACCTACCCAGGAACTGCAGGTTTGGGGTGGGACAGGAATAGCAGCACACCAGCCTTTCCAACAGGTTTCTTGACAGAAGACTCCCTACCATGGTGCTCACAGCAGAGCCCAGATGCTGCTTGGAGTTTGTAGCATGTGTGTTCCCGATGATTTCTCCTTCTTGGAGAGCAAGCCACCACTGGCCTCATGTGTGAGCAAAGAAGGATGAGGCTTCTCCCAGAAATCTAACACCCTCCTTTAGGAAACCATCCTGCATTGCCTGGGGCTGGGACCAGTGCCACATCCACCAGCAGGATCTGGACCAGAGTGCAGCTGGACCAGCTGAAGATGATGACTCGGGTGATATGGTCCCTTAGTCCCAGAGCTTGAACTGGACAGAGTGGATGCACCAGCTGACTAATGCCTCCTGGCTCCAAGCCTCTTTTGATCAGCCCCATTAGCCTTCAGAGAACCTTGCAAATAGAGGCAGAGGCTTTCCAATCGCTCACAGTATTTGAGACCAGCATTGAAAGGTCTTTCTGAGAGATAAGTCAGAGTTCAGCCACAGATCCGAGCTCAGTGGAGACATCAGCTGCTAAAAAAACCCATCCTGTGTTTGGGTGCTGCCTCTGGCCCCAGACAGACTTCCCCCTGGTCTGCCAGCAACGAATATTTTGGTAATTGAGAATATTCAGAACTTCCTGCAAAGTCAAAAGCTGCCATGGCTAAATCTTCAAAGCTTTCCAAACACGAATGTCAGCTACAGCCCCAAAGCCAGGAAGGGAAAAGCTACCGGAGAGCAGCATGGGGTGAAGGGCATAAAAGGCACCCAGCCACACCTCTGCACTGTGACGGGATGAAACACTCTGCTCTCTCTGCATCCTTGGCTTCAGCAGCCAGAGATGCCCATGGCTGCCTGTGAGAGAGCCCCGAAACCCTCTACAGCACGTGTCTTTCCCTTGGCAGGGGGGGTCCTGCAGCTATCCCTACCTTACTAGTTCTCACCATTGTAAAGAGGGATCATTAGCAGCTTTTTCCCCACACCCAGGCTTGCTCCTCCTGTCCCACAGCCTGCGGGCTGCGTTTGGAGAGCGGCCCATTGCTGCTGCCTGCGGCACAGGGCGAGCTGGGGAGGCAACACACGGCAGCTGAAAGCACCGAAAGCACCGTCAGGACAAACAGAGCTTGGCTCGGGGACAAGGTGCCAGCAGTGACTTAGCTGAAAAGATGTTTGCTCCTGTCTGCCAAGCAGGGTCCGGCCTGGGAGAGTTGAGCTGAGGACCTGGCCTGAATCCAGCCTCAAAGGGAAGATTTCTCCCAGAGAACATATACTGCTAAGTGCTCGCTGACAGAAACCACTTAGATCTCGTGCTCTGTTCCTCCTAAAAATAGGACATTAAGATGGGGAGGATACTAATCCTGCAGCAGAGTTATGAAAGAGACATGACACAGGTATCCGTGGAGTGCGTGTAGCAGCACCAGGAGAAATGGCGGAACAGAGATAAGCGACTGGAACAGTGCCAAGAAACCAATACATGTGAGACCACAGAAGGGACACAGGTAACTGCCAGCCAGGGATGGCAGTGCTGGCACCAGCCGCACTGCAGAGATGGAAGGGCAACGGGGCTCAGCCTCCCCAGAGTGAGCAGCAGAAAGCCTGTAAAGACCACACAGTGTGACCATCCTGCAAGAAGCCCACAGAGGTGGTGAGGCCCCAACAGACCGTGTCCCTCGTCCTTCTGGTCACCACAAGTGATTTCAGACAGACTGCCAGGATACGCGCCTCTGTCCGTGCGGGTGGGACAGCGCAAGTGCAACTGAGCGAGTGAGGTCTACGGGGCAATGAGAATGAGGGGAATTAGGTATGGAATAAAAAGAACATAAATCCATTTTCCTTTTCTGTCTGGTCTCACTCTGGGTTCTGCTGAGCTCCTGAACTGCTCCCGAGTGGCAGCGCTGGCTGGTTCTCTGAACCTGGTCCCACTGTGGAACAGCCTCACTCACTCACTCACTCACTCACCTCGGGACAGGTGCCCTGGGCTTGCTCTGCTGTGGCGATAAAATTGGTCACCAGAAAAAGCACATTTTCTCCCTAGGAAGCAAGAAGGCACCTTCAGCAGGGGCTTTACACCATCCCGCGCCTCGGCAGCGGGGCGGGCAACAAACCTCCTCTTTGGCCGGTGGGTTTGTTTTTTCGGCTCTGCCATTCACCACGTTAACGGCTTTTGCCGAGGGCCTCCCGCCGCCCTCCCCTCGGCCCACACCCCGCCCGGGGCGGCCGCGGCCCTACCTGCGGGGGCCGGGCGTAGTCGGCCGCGTCCCAGAGCCGCCGGCCCGCACCCCCCGTCTCGGCCACCGCCACCCCCTTCAGCTTGGTGACGACGGCGGCGCGGGGGGCACGGTCGGTGTCCTGGTAGCCCTTCCGCACCAGCAGAACCCACCTGCGGGGAGCGGGGGGAAGGCGAGGCGGGCTAAGGGACTCGCCCCACAGCCACCGGCAGGGCCGCAGCCCCGCGGGCCGGAGGGAGGGGGCGGCCCTACCCCAGCAGGTAGCCCAGCACGCCGAGCTGGAGCAGGCGGTGCAGCAGCCCGACCCGCCGGTTCCGCGTCACGGAGAACTTCACCGTCTTGTAGTCCAGCAGGTCGCCGCACGGCCCGCCAGGCTCCGCGCCCGGCATGGCGACCGGCGGGGGACTGCGGGCGACCGACCCCGGCCGCACTTCCCGCCGTAGCGTCGCCCCGCCCCAAGCCGCTCTCGCCACGCCCCCTCGCCACGCCCCCTCGCCCAGCCCCTCCCCTCGCCCAGCCCCTCGCCGCCCGCCGCCCGTCGCCACGGCAACAGGAGGAGGGGCCGGGGCCCGAGATGGCGGCGGCCGGGGGTAGCCGGGGTGCTGCGGGAGGGGCTCTCCCCGGCTGGGGTTGGCCCCGGCCCAGCCCCCGCTGGCCGTGTCCCCGCAGCGGGTCCAGGGCTCGTCCCGCCGGCGCTGGGAGGCAGCGGCCTGGCCTGGCCTGGGCCTGGGCTGGGGCCTGGGCCCGGGCCTTGT
Source organism: Todiramphus chloris collaris (assembly GCA_025345505.1). Classification (NCBI taxonomy): domain Eukaryota; kingdom Metazoa; phylum Chordata; class Aves; order Coraciiformes; family Alcedinidae; genus Todiramphus; species Todiramphus chloris. The sequence goes on along the minus strand of JANVCC010000296.1, from coordinate 971,134 downwards.
TCCCGCTTGGCGCGGTAGGAATGGCGGGAACGCGGCGGGCGCCGGGGCTGGGAGTTTGTCCGGAGCGCGTGTGTTCCCCCCGGGGTGCTCCGCCTGTTACAAATCTAAAAATCTTCCTAAAAATAGGAAGGAACGACGGACCGTTGGGAGAGCCGTGTCGGGCAGGCCCACCCGCGGGAGCTGCTTCGGACACGGGTGGGGTGCGCTCCGTGAAAGGACGGGCGGAGGTGGCCGGGGGGACCTGGTGCTGCGCTCCTGCGTGAAGAGCACGGAGCAGAGACCCGTCACGGCGCTGTCTGCAGCCCCCCTGTTGTCTCTCTGTCACGTTTTCCACCACTTGCCATTAACCTCCTATTCCAGTGACTGGATCTCCAGGCCCCCGGTGCCATCCAGGCAGAACCTGGCTCTGAGTCCTGCTGGTTCCTGTATTGAATGATGCGTTTTAGTTGCAAAGAACATCGGATGTTTAGACAGCTGAGAACATGACTCTCGTATAGCTAAGGCAGCCCTAGCCTGCTCTGTCAGGAGATCATCATGGAATGGTAAGACAAGAGGAACCAGCCTCAAGTTGCCCCAGGGGAGGTTTAGGTTGGAGCTGAGGAACAATGTCTTCCCCTCCAGGGCTGTCCAGGGCTGTCCCAGGCTGCCCAGGGCAGGGGTGGAGTCCCCGTGATCCCTGGAGGGGTTTCCAAGTCCCCCGTGGAGCTGTGGTGCTGAGGGATGTGGTTTAGCAGTGGACATGTAGAGTCCATTGTATTGGTTGGACTCAATGATCTTGAAGGTCTTTTCCAACCAAGATGATTCTATGAAGTGGGTAGGTTCTGTGCTGTGAAAACCCTGTTAACATGGGATCTCCTTTTTGTTTTCTAACATTTCTTTCATTTTTTTCAAGCCGCGATGAGGAACCAACAAACCTGGAGGTTGTGCCTGGAGTGCCTGGAAGCACGTCTGTGCCAGGAGCACTTTTCTCTCCTGTCCCATAGTCACGTGGCAAAACCCAAACAAGCGTTGCTTGCCTGCCTCAGACCTCTGGGGAGCAGGGCTGGTTAATAATTTCAGTTTCCTGAAAAGTAATTTTGCCTCTTCATGGGCAAAACCAGCATCAAGCCGTCATCGTTCCTTCACCTTCATTCTCTGTCTTTTTTTTGTTACAGCATTTCAGCCTTTACCTCTCCTGTTTTTTTCCCCCTTCTTCCTGGCTCCCGAGTTCTAATGGTCTTCCTTGCACTTCCTTGCAACATTTGCTTTTTTCCTCCAACATTTGCCTCAATCTCTCCTCTGGAGAGCTGGGCAAAGGGGAACCACAGGAAGTTCAACAGGGATAAAGGTAGAGTCCTAGACCTGGGGAGGAACAACCCCCTGCACCAGTACAGGGGAAGGGTTGACCTGCTGGGAAGCAGCTCCAGGGAGAAGGACCTGGGAGTGCTGGTGGACATAAGTTCTCCATGAGCCAGCAATGTGCCCTCGTGGCTGAGAAGTCCAATGGTCTCCTGGGGTGTATTCAGAAGAGTGTGGCCAGCAGGTCAAGGGAGGTTCTTCTCCCTGTCTACTCTGCCCTGGTGAGGCCGCATCTGGAGTATTGTGTCCAGCTCTGGGCTCACGGCAGCCCAGAAGGCAGCATCTCATGGATGCTTTTGCTCAGGCAAAGCCGTCCTCACCACGAGGGAGACTTTCTTGTCTCTTGCCCTCGCAACAGCTGTAAGTCCGTCTCTTCTTGCCTCGTCTCCTGTGCACGTGGCACAGATCTGCTCTCCTTTCGAGGCCTGTTGGAAAGGAGCCTCCGCCGCTGGGATGGGACCTCAGCGTTCCGTGCCCACGCTGATGTCACCCTGTTAGAAAATACCTGCGAGGTGAGGAACATGACGAGGAAGGGGAGAGCCGTGGCCCTGAAGCAGCCCGGTCGCAGGGGCTGCTGAGAAGACGAGCACAAGCTCTCCCGGGATGCTCTTGGGTGGCCCGCGGGCTGCTGCCCTGATGAGGAAACGAGAGCATCCCGGTGTTGTGCCACCTTCAAATGCCCTGCTGTTCTCTGCCCGGCGCGAGGAGCGGATACCCGCTGCTGGTCTCTGTGCAGCCGGTGGTTACCTCATCCTCCGTCTGCAGGAGGAGGAGGGGAGGATGGCGGGGGATAATCAGAGGATTATTTACAGGCAGCCTTAAACGAGCCCTGCAGCTTCTCTGGGCTGCTTTCAGAGCTGGGGTGGGGGGAGGATGAGGGGGAGGGATAATTTAGAAACACAAGGCTGGGAAGTGATTTAATGAGGACGTTGAGCTGCCTCTCATGGGTACCAGCCCCACCACCCTCTTGCAGTGCTCAGGGCTTCCCTTTTCCTCCCTCGGGCACAGACAGGGCTCCAGTACACAAGCGGGTCGGTGCCCTGCTTGCTTCAGCCTCAGGCCCATGATGAAACCGTCTCTGGAGCAGCACTGGGATGTCCCTGTGACTACCACCGCCCCACACTTTGCCGTGTGCGGGAGCCCAGGGAGCTCCCACAGCTCCCGCTGCTGGGGCTGCGTGGGCAACAGCAGCCAGCCTGCTTCCCAAAGCCTCCGGCATCATCGGTAGCACGGTCCCGTTTGGCCATCTCTGGAGCTGGGCTGGGTACACCCCTCCCCGAGCTGCATCCTGGGGCAGAGGGGCAAAGCCTGAGCCAGTGTCTCTACCATTAAATACTGGTGGGTGGCATCCCCCGCACCCATTTTCTCTCTAGTACAAATCCCGTGGGTTTTCCCCCCTCTGAATCGATGTTTCTCCTGGTCCCCTCGCACCCGCTTTGTGGGAGCTCTCCCAGGGCACGGCAAACCAGCACTGGCCTGGTAGCTCCTCAACCAGTCCTCCCAGTTCAGCAACGTCACTGGTGAGGCTCAGCCATCCCTGGCTGCTGCCCGCCTGCTCCTGCGCTGTACGTGGGGGATTATCGGCCAAGGATCTCGGTAACCCTCTTAGCCCAGCCTGGGAGCACATGTGCTGGAGCTGCTCCTGCCCTGGGGCCCCTAAAACCCTCGCAGGTCCCCGCAGCCCCAGCACCACCCGTTACACCACTGACCTACATACTTCACCGGCGCTTGGTAACCAGATCGAGCGGCACGCTGCCCGCCCAGGCTCATCAGACCCTTTCCATCAGTCCCAGAAAATATTTTTTTTTTTCCTTTCAAGCCAATGTGGAGAGAGATGCTCCTGTGGAAAAAAAACCAAACCAAACGAAACGTGGGAGCGTCAGCTGCAGTAAAACAGCAGCCGCTGTCCCCCTGTGCTCCAGCGAGCCGGGGTTTGTGAGTTACTCACGAGGGTGGTTTGGTTTTCAGTCTGGCTGGATCATCCATACCATGGGGGTACAGATCAGGCAACTGATGGGTTTTTTTCTCCCTACAATTACAGGCTGCCATCTTACAAGCACTGCTGATGGCGTTTAGCTCGGATTTTTATTGTTTGGGTTTTATTTGTTCCTGCCCGTGGCAATTTTCAGGAACGAATCATTGGAGGAGGGCGGTGGCTGCTGACAACCCCCTTTTTCTGCATGTGCCTTGCTGGGTAGACAGTTTAAAATGAATTAATACGTGTTCTGTGACTGCGCAGGGCACGCGGTCGCAATAGGAAGGTGTATGACACAAATGAAATGACCAAGTTTGTAATCCTATTTAAAAATAACCCCCCACGAGCGTGCTGGGGAGGGCACCCTCGCCTCCCAGGCTGCCCATAATTAGGTTTCAATCCTTTAATTCCCAGCCAGCCGCGTCCCCACCCCTCCCTGCCTCTCCCCTGCCGTGCTGGGGGTACCCCACATCCACAGGTCCTTGTTATGGTGCAGCCCAACCGTAACTTCTCTGCCTTTTTCAAATGAACTTTGTAAAATAGATGAAATACCGAAGGTTACGGTGGCTCGTTGGACAGCTCTTGGGTCTTTCACCAGTCGAAAAGGCTGAGCCTGGGCCAGCCTGGCCCTGATGACACCCGGGAGTGTTTTGTGATGTGACTTCTATCAACTTTCCTCCAAAAGGGAATGTAAACGTGTTTGGAACCTCAGCCCGTCCTGCTCTGGTAGGAGCTCCTGCTCTTCCCCAGCCCTGCGCTGGGCTCCCTTGCTCCCAACAGATCACTGCAGCTTTTTCTACTCACCTTTATCCTGATGACAACAGAATTATAGCAGAGACTAAAAGCTGCCCGTTGATAAGCAGAGTTAAGTCTGTCTGCCTCTGTCTACCTGCTGAATGGTGGGGTTTTTTTAATAAAGAATGACTTTGTTATCAGGGGGAGGAAATGTCCCCAGGGAGCAGCAGCGGTGGGTGAGGAGGCGGGGGAGGATCTGCGGGTTATCGCAAAGCCTCACAAGTTAATCCCCATTAATTGCACTGGTTCATGAGTTCGCCCGGCCACTCATCTCGGAACCCTCGGCAGCTTCAGCGAACGGCCCTGGTGCTGCTCAGCGTTGTCCTTGCTCTTGACAAAAGGGGCTGGAGCCCGCCTGGGTCAATACCGGTGTATTTGTGTATCGGTAAAGCTCCAGTTCCCCGCTACCACTGCACAGCTGCCCCAGCCCCTGGGATCCCAGTTTCCATGGGTCTGGCCAGAGCCCATCCTCGTGAATGAGTTGCCTGTGTCAGAAGAGCAAAGCTGCTCTTGGCAGCGCCCAGCAGATCCAGCCAGCTGTTGTGCCAGCCCAGTTAGGGAAACATGTGCTGGTGGTTGGGAAGCTGGGATCCCAGCGTGATGACTTGCTGTGCCCAGACTCTGCCCTGTGATGCCAGGAAGCAGCCTGGGAAGGGTCTGCATGCCCTGGATAGGGTCTGCACATCCTGGGAAGGGTCTGCACACCCTGGGTAGGGTCTGCACATCCTGCATAGTGTCTGTATGCCCTGGGAAGGGTCTGTATGCCCTGGATAGGGTCTGCATGCCTTGGGTAGGGTCTGCACACCCTGTGTAGGGTCTGCATGCCCTGGGTAGGGTCTGTATGCCCTGGGAAGGGTCTGCATGCCCTGTGTAGGGTCTGTATGCCCTAGGTAGGGTCTGCACACCCTGTGTAGGGTCTGCATGTGCCAAGCACAGCCCATGCCTGCCCTTGCAGGGCTCAGGAGGAATGTGGCTCAGGAGGTGTGGCCGTGGGTATCACAACCCTCCCTTTCCCTAAGTTTTTTACGGGCTTTTCCTCAGCATCACCTGGGGGAGCAGCTTCCCCATGTAGACCCTTGGAGGGGGGACACGGACACACACACACAGCACAACCACCCAGAGCCATCACAGAACCAGTATTTATGGGGGTGACCGAGTCAGCCCATTGCTCACAAGCCACTACACAGAGGTGCCAAGCAGGGCCACAGCACAGGGGACACACACGCTGCTCCGTGGGCGGCAGCGGCAGCATGGGGCGAGGCAGGATGCGGAGCAGCGCTGGCAC